>JASAND010029570.1:0-19742 GCA_030248195.1 Trissonchulus latispiculum | reverse complement strand
GCAAACTGGGACTGGGAACTTCTATATATGCATCGATAGCCCACAGTCAGGACATGTCACATGCACATGCGACTTTCCTGTGAGTCAGGGTGGGGTGATTTTTTTGTTAAAATTTCGGGTGATTTTTTTGTTAAGCTTGCTATATATTAGAGGGAAACTGTTATCGCGCCCCCCATAATAAACACCTTAGGCTCGGCTGCCCCACTTCCTCCTCCCTTAGGTAGGAAAAGAGCAACCCTCCTAATTTTAAAAAACTAAAAATGACAGCAAAATAAGTTGACCAAGGTTTGTTTTTGCATAGTTTTTCGCACACAAGCAATCACCTACTTATTGCTGACTAAAATTTAATAAACTTACCCTCTTCCCCTGGACACTGGTTAGGCTCTAATTTCGTACGAGTTTCAGCCATATTCAGCAATAAAATTACGTAAATGAATCACGCGTGTTAACAATGTCATGACTGTTCAAATACGTCAAGTGCAATTCATTCCACAAGAGGAAATGTAGATCAAAAATAAAAGAAAATCGCACTAAAACATTAGAACAATAAACCAAAATCAAGCTATAGGATACTTGTTTTATCAAATCCCTAGTTTAGTATTTTGCTTCAGAGAAGGGGGCGGAATGGAGGCATCACCAGACTTGGATAGCCCCCTCCAAAATCGAAAAATGCCAGGGAAAATAGGATGATTTTCAAAACATCGAATTCACCAGATTTTTAGGTATCTTTTGTCTCACACCCACGGGTGGACAAGGGGGCGAAGGGGGGATTTCCCCCCCCCCTCGGCGAAGTCGTCCACAAGGGGTCGCGAAATTGCTCCCACAAGTGGTAAGAAAATTGGCCACAAGTGGTAAGAAAATTGTCCAAAAAATAGGTTTTACGACTAAAATTTCCAAACATTTTCAGGCTTCGCCGGAAGTTTTCACTTAAAATAACTATTTTTTGCTAAAAACACGTCCGCAAAACGTATTTTGGCTAAAATAGCTGTTTTTTGTTAAAAAAATGGCAAGCCCTGACGCAAGCCTGGCGCAGCTGGATTTGAACTTCAACTAGAGGCAAAATTGTGCAAACTTGCTGGAAAAATTGTGTTTTAAACGAGATATTTCTAAAAATTTTCTACTGGGGGCTGCGCCCCCAGACCCCCGCGTGTCTGCCTTCTTACTTGTTGCTGATTGCTACGATGACTGGCAAACTAATGTTTTTTTAATCATTGAATATAAGGGCGCATGCAGCAGCGGCAACAGCTTGCAAGTCTAGAAGATGTAGCACTTAAAAATATTTTAATATACAGTCGATATTGCAATAACCGGCCATACTTAATACCACATCAGCTGGTCGCGAAAATGCTCTAAATTAATTCCTGGGAGAGTCTTAAATGCAAAAATTCTTCAACTTCTGGGGGGCTCCGTCCCCGAGACCCCCCCCCTGTTGGTTCTTCCTCTAGATCGTAATGCTTCACACATTAAAGTCGGCTTTGATGATGCAAAATTTGAAAAACAGGTGGAAAATGTGTTTAATGCTGTGTATTGATAAGTTAAATATTGGTTAAACATTAAAATAATGTTCAAAATACTTATTAAATTGTTTAAAATAAATTTAATTTTTGACGCAGTGACCCCAGCTCCTGACGCAATAAAATTTTTCCTGACGCAGCACTGGCGCAAATCGTGAAACCAAAAAAACCCTGCGCCCCCCCCCATCTAAATAAGTGCCAAAATGTTCAAACCAACCATTTTTTTAAATTTTTAGACAAAAATTCGCTTAATTACCCAAAAAATCGCTAAAAATAGCGGACAAGTGACAATTGAGAAAATTATTCAGTTTTTAACAAAAAACTGATGTTTTGCCGATCCCCTCTCAAAAATTTTTCTTACCCTCCCCCTTTTTCGCCAAACCCCCTCCTTGATTTTGTTCAACCCCCCCCACTTTTTTCACCAGCCACACCTATGCCCATGGGGGGGGGGCGGGGGAGGGTTTGGGAACAACAAATTTTGGCGGCCGGCCAATCCCCCCAGATTCTCAAATTTGGCTCCCAACCCCCACTGTATTTTTGCCAGACCACCCTCCATAATTTTTCAAACCCCCACCCCCTTCGCCAGCCGGCCACACCTATGGTTGAAGGTGGGGGCGGGGCAGGCGGGGGGGATAAGAGGTATATACAAATTTTGCCGCCCCCACCACCACATTTTCAAATTTTGCTATGCCCCCCCAAACTTCTGGCCAACAATAGCAGTTTTAAGGGGTTTTTTGGTATCCTCCCTCCCCCCGTTTCGAGTCGAACCCCACCCCCAGCTTTTTGCCCAGCCACACCTAGCGGGGCATAGTTTCCACCAGGGGTAGTGTAATTACTCCCAAAATTTTCGACCAACTTTACCTTCCCCCCAGATTTTTTGACTATCCCTCCCCCCACTTTTGGTTACCCCCCCCCGAACCCCCCCCAGCACTTTTTGGGGCCAAAAAGTTAGCTAAATTTTGCTAAAAAATGGTCAATTGTTGCAAAATTTTTTCTAAGTTTAATTTTAAATTTTAAAATCGGTTTAAAACAGTGTAAAAACGCCTAAAACGATAAAAACAAGCCTTGTTTTGACAAAAAAGCGTTAAAATACAGAAAATTTTGCGTTTTTAGGCATAGATGTGTTTGGGGGGGGGTGGGGGGGACCCCTCCCTCCAAATGGAGAGGTCGCCAACCCCCCCCCCTAAAAATTTTTTCCTACCCCTCCCCCCAAATCGATTTTTTCACCCCCCCAAAACAGCTACCTACATTTTTAAATTTTTTGCTAAAAATTGGAAATTTTCCAAAAAATTCCTAAAAATTTGCAAAAAATTGCTAGAATTCGCTTATTTAAGCTACAAATCGTTAAAAATAGCTTTAAATTGAAAAATTTTTTTTCAATTTTTTAACGAAAAACCGATTTTTCGAAATTTTTCGCCGACCCCCCCCCCCCTAGAAAATTGTTCTTACCCCACCCCCAAATCGACTCTTCGCGACCCCCCCTCCCCCTTTTTTCGCCAAACCCCCCTCCCTACTTTTTCCTGAGCCCCCACCCCACTTTTTTCGTCAGCCACACCTATGTTTTTAGGCCATTTTTTGAATTTTCTGAGGTCCGAATTTGGGGGGGTTCGGGGGGTTGCCCCCATCACATTTCGGGGGTCGACCACCAGGGTTGGGCGAGATCGAGATTTCACCGAGACCGAGACCGAGAACGAGACCGAGACCAGGGCTTTGGTGTGTTAGGTGGGGGGTGGGGGGGGGGAGGAGTCGCCAACCCCCCCCCCCCCTAAAAAATTTTTCCTACCCCTCCCCCCACCGATCCTTTCAGACCCTCCCCCTCAAAAATTTTCAAACCCCTACCTAAATTTTTGAAAATTTTTAGCTAAAAATTCGAAATTTTTCCAAAAAAATTCCAGAAATTAGCGAAAAATTGCTAGAATTCGCTTAATTAAGCTAAAAATCGTTAAAAATAGCTGTAAATTGAGGAAATTTTTCAATTTTTTAACGAAAAACCGATTTTCCGAAATTTTTCGCCGACCCCCCCCTAGAAAATTGTTCTTACCCCGTCCCCCAAATCGACTTTTCGCGACCCCTCCCCCCTTTTTTCGCCAAACCCCCTCCCTACTTTTTTCGGAACCCCCACCCCCACTTTTTTCGCCAGCCACACCTATGGACCAGGGTACCGAGACCGAGACCGAGACTGGCCAAGTCTCGGCTTTTGGGCGAGACCGAGACCGAGACTGGCCAAGTCTCGGCTTTTGGGCGAGACCGAGACTGGCAATTTCAAGCTTAAATTTAATTTCTTCCAGTTTTTGAGGCTTAGGAACAGTATTAGGGGCTTTAACACATGAACATACGGTTTCCGCACCTCGTCAGTTAATTTTCTTTGCATTAACTTAAAATTTTCGCTGAAATTTGATGTTTTCAAAAAATTTTTGGTCTCGGTCCGAGACCGAGACTTTTGGGTGAGCGAGACCGAGACCGAGACTGGCCAAGTCTCGGCTTTTGGGCGAGACCGAGACCGAGACTCCCAACCCTGTCGACCACCAAATTTCCGAAGTTTGCCCCCCCAACCAAAATTTCCGGTGAAACTATGGGGGGGGGACAAATTGACAGGTCCCCGACCTCCCTACAAAATTTTGGCTACCTCTCTCCCGTAATCGGCCTTCGACCGACCACCACCCCCTAAACAAAATTTTGGAAATCATAGACAAAAATCAGATTTTTTAGGAAACATTAGCAAGAAATTGTTAAAATTCGTTTTGAAGATCGCCAAGAATGGTTGAAAAAAGAAAATATTTGTTTTGACCGAAAAACAAATTTTTCGCCGCCCCTCCCTCCTTCAGAAATTTTTCTTACCACTTCCCCCAAATATATAGGTTTTTGACGACGCCCTCCCTATTTTTAGCCAGACACTCCCCTCCTTTCACTTTTTGCGAACCTAACCAGACCTTTTTAGCATAGTGTAAAAGTTGATTTTTATCACAAAAATAGCCCTCCTTTCACTTTTTGCGAACCTAACCAGACCTTTTTAGCATAGTGTAAAAGTTGATTTTTATCACAAAAATAGGCAGATTTAGTGCACAAAAATGCCAAATTTTTGGCGACAAAAAGGGCCGGGGGGTTGGGTTGGGTGGGGGTAGCCGAAAGTTGGAGAGGGGATATCGAAAATTTCTGGGGGGGGGGCAAGCAAGGGACGAAAATTTGGGGGGGTACCCGCTTTTCCAGGGTTTTGCATTTGGTCTATTTGTTCGAAAGAAATTAGCATCTAAACAAGAAAATTTGATTCAAAATATTGAGTTTATTTATTTTATTTACACTTCGACAAATCCTTGCTCAAAACACATTATCGAATGGCCAAGTCGTATAGTTGAATTCAGTTCTCGTTGTAACAAGCACATTATAAATTATAAGTTTCAGATCATTTCAGGTAATTTCTGATAGTTTCAGACAATCATGCATAAGCGCGTTATATATGTCAGATAATTTTTGCTAATTTTTTGTAATTATGCTGGTTCCATAGCTCAGTCCTGATTATAAGCTTTAAAACGCTCTGAGTTTATCTTCAGTAGTCAGAATTCCATATGTCAGAATTTCATTTGTCAGAATTTAGGTTTTTGAAATAATATAAGTTGAACTTTCATTTGTCAGAATTTCGTTTGTCAGAATTTTGCAAAAAAGCACTTTTCTTGCGCAAAATCTAACAAGATGGCTGATCTTGCTGATAATTCTATAAAATGGCCTCTAGTCGACACAAATATGTGTCTTGGCTCTACCACGAGCTAGAGCAAAATTCTCTTTTCAAAAGGGGTCCCCAACAACTGGGTTGGGAGGATTGCATCAACTACTTGCTGGAGGATGGCGACATTTTATGGAAGATAAGTTAACGCTTTGAATAATTTCTTTAAAATTAGCTGTTTGCCTAAAAGTTAGGTTCAAGAATTTTTATTTTAGTGTCGAAGTTCACTTAGTCTTTTAAGGAGCTTTGGGTTTTTCAACTAAGAAGCTATTGTCGTAACTAGGTTGCAAGCTAAAGTTAGATGTTCAACACACCGAAGCTCAAAGACGTTTTTCCACAGCTTAGCATAAACGCCCTCCATTAAAATCATAAAACAGACAAAACAGAAGGCATTTATCACCAGGCAAATGTTTACTATTGAGTGTAGCTGTTTCCTCCGCTTCCGTTGTTTTTACTTTTCTTAGATACCATTTCTACTGTGTTCTTCAATCGCACAATGGGGAGAATGGAAGCAACATTCTCCTGTGCTTTTTAATGGTTATTAACATTTCGTGGAATTGGAAGGAATTGGTGGAAGGACCTGGCAATCCAACTCTGAATTTACACAGCTAAGTTGATGAGTATGCAGAGTAAAATTCGATTAAAACACCATTAGATCAGTGCTTCTTGACTGGGGCAAGTGATAGAAATGGGGGACGAAAAAGTCCCACCGTTTTTTTACCAAAATTATCCAATAACATATCATTAATTATCAACCAAAAACGCTGAATGTCTGGCTCAGTGAAACTTTACTCGTTATGAAGTTTACACTGCATTCACAGCCAGCATTCTACACATAATGCAAATATAGCTGATGTATATTTAAACTTAGAATTTCAAGTTGCGATGGGCATGGGGGTGAAAAAGGTCCCCCTGTGTCTATTGCAACTTGAATTAAAATAATCTTTCTTTGTCAATTTAAAGGTAGGGGTTTTAGAAGGAGGTGCAAAACGTAAAAATATTTTAAACATGTGTCAAGTTTCCAATTAACCCTTAAAACTACATAAACTTGACTTTCGAAACACTAGAGTTCGAAACTTTTATGTCCATTTCAGAGCTTCTCAGACCGCATTTTTCAGTCTTTCCTATATTAGAGCTCGGCCTCCACTAACGATTCCGCTTCTGCAGCCTATTTTTAATCCCTTTTGCCTTCCGAGCAGGCTATTAGCTTTCCGCCATCATAGTTGCTATTACCAAGCGGGGGGCAACAGCAGTCGGATTCACGACTGTTGCTGCCTTGGGCGTGACTGAGGTGCTTCGGTGCCAATAACCGTATGGTAGTTTTGCTTGGGGATCATGTTTCTATCCATGATCTTCGTCTCTCCGCCTCTTGACTGCGGTCTGCGGAGAGCACCACTTACGGGCCACGTCGTGTGCCTAAACAGTGGGTGAGCCCTGACCAAAAAAAAAAAACAACTGGGTTGGTTCTGCCTACGCCTACCTACATCTTACGGACAGGAAATGACGACAGGCTGTTTAGTTCGAATCAGAATCAGAATGGCCAAGAGTACGTAATACCTGTTGGATTATGTACTCTTGGTATGACGCAAATCATCAAAGTCGTTTTGGGGAAGAGTTAAGGTGCTGGTATTGCTTTGTGTAAATTTGACCTTACAGGTTCCAATTCTTTATGAAAATAGATGAAACTTTCAAAATATATTATTTTGGTGCTTTTTAACATTCTGGAACCAGTCCCGCATTTTTAGGTGAAAAGATAAGTTGGTTGTCGTGGCTGGACAGAGGGCGCCAAAGTGAACATATTTGCTTTTTCAACCTTTGAGTTGTCTCTAGTAGTTAAGTCACTATAAGCCAAAAACTACTTTTGGGGTCAAACAATGGTCATTTTCGAGGAAATCAGATTTTTCAAAACTATTATTTCAAAATCTATATTTGTCTAAATGTTGCTTATGCTAATAAAATCTTTTCTTATATATCTACTGCCAAATCTTACAGACAGTTTTGGCGTATTTATACTCAATCGATACACGGTCTAATTGCACATTTTATCAATGCCTGAGCTGTGATTTGTTGTTTTAAGCTAGAGATTTGGCCCGAAAGACCATTTTGGTCGATTATTTTGTTTTGAACATCGATTTCTCAAAAACTACCCAATGGATTCGCGTGATTGTTGGCTTGATGAAATTATTGCGGAAGGAATTTCGTGTCACATCACATTTGCTGGATTTTCTGGCGTATTGAGACGTGTTGAGCCAAATCCAAAAATGTCCCTCGGCCCACATGTCATTCATATCATGGCAAAGGAAGAAATTTTGGCTGATTCGACAGCTTTGAGAAATTGATCTTCAAAGCTTTTGGTCTATATTCAGCCTGCCAGATGTCAGTATATCAGAAATGTCTGCTAAGTTTTTGCTAATTTTGCTAGTTTCGTAAGCTCATGTGAATGTAAATCAGATTATAAGCTTTAAAACGATGCAAGCTAGAGGGTTGCCTCTTACTGTACGTGTTTTACACAAAAATACCCAGGGACACTTTTTTAGTTGCCCCGATTGCTGCTTTCTAGCTAAAGTGGTCGCTTGCCAAAGTTGTTAAAAGTTGGCAAAACCCAGGTTGCGCATACATTTTAGCTAATTTCTTTCTCCCAGGTTGCGCATACATTTTAGCTAATTTCTTTCTAACGAAGAGCGGTTTCATCATAATTAAAAAAGGATCCTCAGCTATTTGATAGTAGAAACGAATGGTGTGGCCGAAGCCTCACGAAAAAATGTACTTTAGTTTGCACACAATCTGGAAAATTAAATTACTTCGAAAATGCAGTAAAATAATTTCCCAGAACTAAAGTTAGGTTCACTGTATTCATTAGAAAGAGAAAATGTTAAGCTCCATGTCGATATAAAAATGGCTTCTTAACTCCAATGAATGAATGAGTAATAAGAGTTCAAATTTGATGTCTCCAAAAGAAAACACCACCTTAAGAGCTTACAAAAGAGATAGTTTTAGCTCTGCTCTTCTCTACTCTACTTTATCGGGAAAGGCCCTGAGATTGTGCTGCAACGGGCAAAATTTTGAAGGAACTAGGGAAATAGATTTCTGACTTACGAAATTCTGACTAATGAAAGTCTGACTAATGAAAGTCTGCCTTATGAGATTCTGACAAATGAAACTTCAACTTATATTATTTTAAATTTAAATTCTGACTAATGAAACTTCAACTTATGTTATTTTAAATTTAAATTCTGACTTATGAAATTCCAACTAACGAAATTCTGACTAAATTCCGACTAATACAATTCTGACCGATGCAAGTAGACGCACAAAAGTAGTGCAGAAAAGGATAAGGGCTATGTTCCCACGCATGATTGGTAGCTGAGAACACGTTATTGGATAGCTACCATCATCATAGCTTAAAAATTTGAAATTTTATTTAAAGGGGCGTTTCCATTATGGGAATTGTAGATGTAGATACAAGATTTTGACAGATAATCCAATTTTAAAGAAATTTTAAGAGAAGCTACAATGTTTGGCAGGCTATAGCCTGACAAAATTTTGGCAGCTGAGATCAAGTGATTGGACAGCTACGAAATCAAAATTTTATTAAAGCTCCATACGATAAGTTCGAATGCACTAAGTGAAAGAGCATAAAAGGAGCTTTACAACGATGTGCGTATCTTTTTTGAGCTTTATTAATTTTGATCGGTAACATGACTTGGGCTCATATGAAAGAGAATTCGACACTGATTCCAAAAATCCAAACCCGACTTTCTTTTCAACTCCCAAAATTAAGAAAATTATAAATAAAAATGTTTTTTGATAAGATTACATTTTTGTTTCGTAATCTTAACACTCCAAAAAGGAGTGTTCTAAAAGGGTTTTTTCTTTCGGTTTGACTTAAGTCAAACCTTTTCCCTTCTTCTTTTCTTTTCTCCATTCTCTTAGGCCTCTTTCTTCCAGGGCCTAGCAGTTGTCTTCCCCTTTAACTTTTGGCCGAAGACAATGCCAACAAGGAGGAAAATGAAATTTAACGTACATTACGGCCCAAGTCATGATAAAAGGGGTGGCCGTTGCCCTTGGTTAATAATAAAACCATAATAAAGAGTAGGTAGATGGATGTACGTACGTATATACTATATAATTATGTAATTTGTACTTTCTTGAAAATGATGCAATTTTTGCAATAATTTGTTAAAGCTGGAAATTTCGTGAAATTGTCGCTTTGGTTGCGTTTATGTGTTAAAGAAAGTTTTGCAAAGTTTTGCTAAGTTTCAGGACCCGAAATATATCAAAAAAGGGTCAGTTGGAGGGCAATAATTTCAAACTCTCATTAATTTTGACCCTCAGTGGCCAGCTGGGACCTTCGGACCGCAGGATCTAGGGTCACGGGGACCCGTATTTAGGTCTTTGTCAGTTTGAAACGGGATATCCTCGATTCGTCCGCGCAGGCCACTCTTTGCTAAGGGAATCTCTCAGGCGGTTGATTTTTACGCAAAATTAATACATTGACTGCTTGAAAGTCGTTATTTTCGCTATTGCTGCAAAAAAGGTATGAAAATAATACGTAAGACCAGTAATGGACGTAGTTTTTAGTTATTGGCATAGTTTCTGTTAGTTTGAAATCAATATACATCGTTATTGCTGTTTTTGGTCAAATTAACCATATCCAACTTATATTCCGTCCGTAATAATGACAGCTGTCGTCTCTTTTAGTTCAGAACCACTACATGTCGTTATTGTCATTTTTGGTCGATTCAGTCATGTTTTATTCAAGCTCCGTTCGTAACAATGACCGCAATGACGGTCTGGCACCATTTCATGTCAGTGCCTATGTTTGAAGACAAATCTAGCAAAATCCTGTTATACATCGTTCAGCAAGGGTAAAAGATCAACCTTGCTCAGCTGGCAGTTCTTATAAACTTGGTTTACAATAATTGTTCACAAATGGCAATAATAAATGACAGCAAAGCAGTAGTTTTAATTAATATCAAATAGTAATCAATAACATACCTGAAATAAATAAAATAACAATTAGTTACATAAGTATTATGGACAGTTTACTAGAACCATCTTCCAATGAATGCAAAATTACCAAAGTTCGTGAATTTAATCAGTTTCCGAAGTTCGATACTTGTTGAAGCAGGAAGTTGTTACCTCCCTCGTTTAGAACCCAGGAAAATTGGTGGTCATAAACCTAGTTATTGCATTTTTACCAAATCTGCGTGTTAATTCTTCTCTAATTAGTTAGTGTTTGCTATAAGTAGGAAGTTGTCACCTTCCTTGTCTGGACCTGGAAAACAAAAGGTCCTAGGTTTGATTATGCCCAAACAAAGTAACAATATGCGTTTTAAAACAATAAACGTCTGTCTGTTTCTAAAAGGCTTAAAATTGCCTCAATTTCACGTTTCTGATTTGAACTGCACAGAAGCAAGTTATGCAAGGTGAAATCATGTTGAAACTACAATTTCTTGCACAAGAGTGCAAGAAATGCCCGAGAAATGGCATTTCGTCCGAAATTAGTCTTTAGTGCTGTGACATTACTAAAATCGTTCAAAATTACGACATTCTCGCCAAGATTTCAAGTTTTCACAATAAACTCAAGTAAGCCTAATTCATGTTCAGAAAGCCAAAGGTGTGAGTAATGGTTGCTGGGATCGAATCCCGCACTAATAACTTGTACTAATGGGTTTTAACCCATTTGATTCAGGTGCGGAAAGCGAAAGTCAGTCCTGCCTGGAATCACGAGTAGATCACCAGTACTTTGAAATCAGTGCCGATTAATTTGTGGATCAATTGATTAATAGTCCGGAGAAGGACTTGTGCAGATAGAATCGTATCAGATTGGAACTTATTGTCGGAAGGTACATTTGAGGAACTGACCAGATTGAACCGGAAGTTTGAGGCAGAGACTATATTACAAATACGGCACCTAGAATCTACATTGGGACCTAAAACCAGCTACGAACCTTTTGCCTATAACTTTGGGAAATTCGAACTTTGTTGATATTTGAATTGAGCTTTGTAATTCTCTTTGGAAAATGGGCTATATCATTTCATCTTTCGCTCTTAACCTGGGGGATGTCACCTCCCTGTCTCTGGCTTAAGCCATCCAGTTTGTTAGTCGTGATCAGAGGTAGAAGGATTAAAGAAGAGATAAAACCAAATTTAGTACTAATCCCATAACTGCACCAGGAAACCCCCAACCGGACCGACCCTTGTGTTGTCCCCCCAGGTAACAGCATCCGAAAGTGCTATTGTTACTGGCATTTCGGGCTCACCCAAAGACCGGATCTTGTACTACTCCTTAAATTAGTTAATTTAGTTCGTTCTGTAGTTTGTTGTTGTTAGTCTATACTCTATATTGCCTTGGTAAGGAGGACGGACAAAGAGTGTTAATAATAATATAAACACGAACACAAGCATATAGGGATCACACAGTAGAGTTTAGCGATAAGTCAAACAGTTAGTTAGTTCGTCACAAAAGGAAGAAAGAAAGAAGTAGTTGAACTGAGTTGAAGAGTTAAAACCTTGTCCCTATCAATAACTGTTAATCTGGGTAAATTGAGTACTGGCAACTCTGGCAAACTATAATCTGTTTGCCTATCGTATCTGAATTGTGTCATTGTCTATTGTTTACATCGCACACTGTTCATAGCTTATTTGTCCCTGTACGCTCTATAATCATAACTCTTGCTATTACCAGTGTTATCACTATTATTAAACTGCAGTGCCTTGTAGTCAGTCTGTTGAGCTAAGGCACCTAATCCTGATCAAGTCACTGGAGCGAGTCGGATCTGACCCCTGAACAAGTAAGTGATTTAATCTGACCCCTTGGACCTTACAAAGACCTCATTACAGATTCAGGATCTTGATTTGTCAATTGAGATCTAACTCAGCAGAGTTCATTGTTACTGAACTAAATTCATCCTCTGGAAAGCAAGTGCCGACCCCGCTTGCTAACGATATCAACAGGCCCCCAGCCCTTGCCAAACGGACTCACGATAAAGACCCCAATCCAGGTTGGCCGCTCAAGTGCCGACCCCGCTTGCTAACGATATCAACAGGCCCCCCAGCCCTTGCCAAACGGACTCACGATAAAGACCCCAATCCAGGCTGGCCGCAAGGAATTCTCAGTTTTGGACATGTCGTATGAAGATTGAAAAACCATGCACTTGCGCAAATGCATGATTATTCCATGCACTTGCTTAAGTGCATGGGTCGTTTATGCACTTGCGCAAATTCATAAACGTCCCATGCACTTAATCAAATTCATACGACGTTTCATGAATTTAAGCAAATTCATATGCACTTGCTAAAATTCATACGACGTTTTATGAATTTGCGCAAATTCATATGCACTTACAAAAATTCATAAAACTCTCTATGAAATCGCTCAAATTCATTGGCACTTATACAGTAAACGGATACTTTTGTATATTTGAAAGAACTTTAAATTACTTTACCATTCTTTAGCTCAGCGCAAACATACATGCATATTAAGCTACAACTTTAGCTTTCACAGATATTCATATCCAAAAATCCATATCCATTCAAAAAATTATAAAAAAGTTAGATTTTAAAAATCTTGAATTTTAAAAGTATTTGTTTAACTTTCATGACTTATTTAAGTTTGCATTAGTTCATTGTACATACTAAAATTAAGAATTAGCTTGAGCTAATAAATTATTTTAAAATAAGTATATATTTTTAGTTTGAACACAAAGAACTGGAACAATAAATATTAATTTTGTTTTTTGAGAATAGGTCAGAATCCTATCACCTATATTTCAGATAATTAAATTCACCTTTATTTCAACCTTTAAATACGGAGATATGATCCACGACGCTAGCGGATGGCCTGTTCAAAGATAAGTTTTAAAGATTTTATTCTAATACTTATCACATACAATAGTTAGGGTAAACTGTTAGTAGTGCCAACCAAACCCTTCTATATATATATGCTTACAAAATCATAGCTTTAAATCAAATGAATGAGACCTGAGGTATTCAAAAAAGTGCAGGTCAAGGACAGGTCTTCAAAAGTTCCCCAAAGAGCTTGTTCAAAACCTGGAAATCCATCAGTCCATGTTGCATTCCTAGCATTCAGGTACCGTTCACAATCTCTGAGACAATGGGCCACCGAAACCTCCGCACCACACTGGCAAAATTGGGGACACCCTGGGAAGCCCCCCAAACGGAAATGACGGCTGCGCAGACGAGATATTGCAGTCTGATAGGGTCGAGGAAACTTATCAAGACTGTCAGTGGATGAAGAATTAAGAAGCCTCCACCGTACGTCGTTGGAATGCTCTCCAAAAACCCAATTTCTCCAGGATGCTTTCTTTATCAATCGGGTTGCTGTTTTAGTGTTATAGAATTGAGGGAGAGGTTGATCTATTTCAGCAGCTTCTTTAGCGGCCAGATCAGCTTGTTCATTGCCTTGTATACCCACATGCCCTGGAATCCAAACCAAGGTAGGGAAAATCCCACTAGAGCTGCAAAGTTGCTCCACACTGGCAACACCTTTCATGATACTCTGGATGGCAGAAAGGCAATCACTGAAAATGACCACCTGCCGGGAATCCAAATCGTGGATCAAATCTTTGACGGACCCCAAGCCCTCCATCACAGCCGCGATCTCCGCATCACAAGTGGACATCTGAGGACCTAATGGGATGCAAAGGACTTCCTTTTTATCCCCCCAGTGCAAAACGACTCCGGCACCACCGCGACCTGGCGGACCTTTCAAGGAAGCGTCGGTAAAAACACGAACCCAATCAGAAGCGACAAACCAATTAATTTTAGCAAGAGATAGGACCTTCTTTTCAGCATCCGTACGATCCTTTAAGATTAACGGAACTCTGTGCGACACGCTGATCTTTATTGGCGATCCATATCACGACGTCGTCGGCAAACATGCCAACGCCCACAGATGAATTTTTAACTTCATTCCAATGTTCAACTTGAAAGGGTTGGGTAAGAGCGCTACGGATTTTTAAAGGTAAATCGTTCATCACTGTTAGGAAAAGAATAGGGCTAAGAACACTGCCCTGTGGTACCCCTCGCCTGACTTGCGAAGGAGGTGACAGTAAACCCCCCACCTTCACCTGGATAGTCCTCTGCCCTAAGAGTCCCCTCAGGTAGGTCATAAGGTTACCACAAATACCCATAGCCTTTAGTTTCTTGCACAGTTTTCTACGGTCAACACGATCATAAGCCTTAGCGAGATCTAAGAACGCAGCAGCTACACATTCTTTTCTTTCAAAGGCTCTTTGGATGTCGACATACAAGTTCAATACTTGCATAACACTGGTATGACTTTTCCTAAAACCAGCTTGCTCTCGAGCGAGTAAATGATTGGTCTCGAGCCACCACACAAGGCGACCAGAAACCATACGTTCCATTAACTTAGATAAGCAGCTGAGGAGGCAGATTGGACGATAACTTTCAACTAGGCTGCTATCTTTCCCCGGCTTTAACACAGGCGTGACGACCCCATTAGACCAGCCAGCAGGTTGCCGACCAGTTCTCCAAATTAAGTTAAACAGGTAAAGAACAATACCTTTGGCATACCCGCCCATGTTTTTTAAATACGCATTCCACACTTGGTCTTTTCCAGGGCTAGATTTGACCTTTAGAGTCTTTAGGGACAACTCTAGTTCTTGCATGTTAAATTCTGCGTTAAAACAAGAAGGCACTGGATCCGGTTTGTGTTCTAAAGTCTCTTCACTGCTGCCTTGAAGACTATCATCTAAGGGTTCCAGTCCAACGTTGGCAAAATGGCTGCATAGCAGTCTAGCTTTAGAACCACTTTTGTAATGAAGGGTGCCTGAATTGTCTTGAATGGGCTGATTATGCTGGATCTTTCCTTTTCCACACAGCTGCTGATACAATCTGAAAGCATTACGAGGCTTTCTTCGGGTAGTTAGGGAGGACAACTTTCGAGACCATACCATCTTGCGTCGCTGCTGGATGATTCTACGGGCCTTGGCGGTATGATAATTTAAATTGGTTCTGGCCTCTTTAGTCTTTGTTTGCAGGAAAACCCTCAGCGATCGTCGTCTCAGGGCGATGGCTTTCTTGGCAGCGACGGATAAACCGCAACGATCTTTGCCAACTGATGATCTGCAAAATGGGATAGCCTTTTTGGCCGCTCCCAAGAAAGCCTTTACAAGCTTATTGTTCAACATCCCAGCGTCTGTAATGGATCTAACGTCGGGGCACGATTGGCGTAACAAAGAGTCAACTTCTGCCTCGAAAGAGGACCAATCAGCCTTGTCGAACAAAGGAATGGAAGTGCCAGAAAGTCTGGCAAACCGCAACGATAATTCAAGGAAGAGGGATTTGTGATCCGAACCGATAGAGTCACCCTCAAGCAATCTCCATTCAATGGACGGAGGTAGTCTAACAAGGGTAAGGTCAGGGTTATAACGCATGGTTGGATCTTTCCCGAAAATGTAAGTATTAGTCTTGTAAGTCTCTTGCGCAATATCTAACTTTGCACCGTCCGCAGCAGCAGCAACCGATAATCCCCGTTCATCGTTAGCATGATAACCCCAGCGACAGTTGCTAGAGTTGAAGTCACCGCATACTATTAAATTCCCACGTACTTCGTCCAAAAATGTCAAATCGAGTTTGCTGCTGCGAGCACAATAATAATTAATAATATTTATGAGCTGTCCGTTAATCATCATCTCCACCCACTGCACCTCTCCTCCACCGTTTACGGTTGTTGTTCGAAGTCTGCTGGCAACATTAGTACTAACTAGCGTTACTAAGCCCCCTCCATGGGATGGGCGATCCAAACGATAGGTAGTGAACCCAGGGAAATTGGGGGAGTATTTGGGAGTTAGGAATGTCTCTTGTAGACATGCAACAGTTATCTTTTCTTGAACCAAGATACTTCGTAACTCAGAAAGCTTGTTGAAGATCCCACGACAGTTCCATTGCATACATCTCATTTTATCCATCGCACACATTGATGGATGCAATCATTCAAGAAATACAAATTTCTGTTTATGTTCAACAGACTGGCAGATTTTCAAATCTTTCCTATCTGAGAACTCGGCCGTCCGTTTCCCTCCTCTTTCTTGCTTCTACTTCTTTTCGCCTATATACTATTTTTTACCCTGTACCCTCCGAGTGGGTACGAGTTAGTATTCAGCCATCCTAGTCACTATTGATGAGCGGGGGGCGTTGACTATCGGATTAAACGATAGCGAATGCCTTGAGTGTGACTGCAGCCACCTTAGCTTGTAGCTAAGCAGGGCGAATAACCGCATGTCAGATCTGCTTGGGGGTCATGTTTTCTGTCCGTGACCTTCGTCTCTCCGCTTCTTGTCTGCCACTCTGCGGACCGCGGAGAGCAGCACAAAAAAGGTCTCTATGAGTACCTAATTAGTGCTAAGCACCACGACAAAAAAAAACGTCGTATGGAATTTGACCATGCTTCGGGACGTTTATGCATCTCTGCGCAAGCGCATAAAACGACCCATTTACGCACTTAAGGTGGTGATTCCTTTTGGATACATCAATTTTGAACCACCATTATTCATTCATTATTTGGGAGTTAAGAAGTCATCTTTGCATCAAAAAGTCGCTTAACATTTTCTTTAATGACTACAATGAATCTAAGTTTAGCTTTCCAAAATGTTTTTCCCGTATTTTAGAAGAAGTATAATTTTTCAGATTTTTTTGCAGGCTGAAGCAAATTTTTCGCAGGACATCGGTTAGAGCATTCGATACCTCCATCAAATAGCTGGGGACCCTTTGTAGTTATTGTGATATCGCTCTTCGTTATGGAGAAACAAACCAAAATGTCTGCGCAACCTGGATTTTGCCGACTTTTCACTACTTTGGCAAGCCACTACTTCCGCCAGAAAGCAGCGCATCAGGGCAACCAAAACAGGGTCCCGGGGTATTTTTGTGTAGAACACATCTGCTAAGTGGCAACTCTCTAGCTTGTCATACTAAATTCTGCACAATCGCTGGAAAAAATTTGGTCGAGTTTTTGCAAAACTACATTTTTTGTGATAGCAGCCTCAGGGATAGCAATTGTACAATGGTCATGCCTCCGATAATTGGCCTCTGCGAGACCTTTAAATCGACACCCTTAGTTAAATTTTACGGCTTTCATAGCTCAAGAAGTAGTGGATTACTTGATTTCTGCAGAAAGGACAAGTTTTTGACGCCAAAAATAAGAAAATTGGCTATCTCACGACAGGGAAAAGCTCGAAAGTTGCTTCCAAAAACAAACTTGTAGAGTTTAACGAGTTCTTTCGAATGGATATTTGCATATGCAGCTGCTGCTAAACTTTCAGAAATTGGCAAAAACCGCTCTGAACGCAAATGTTGACTTTTTGAAGCGCGATTGCGCAGAGGGTGTTAGAACGCTAAACCAACTTATTTTGGAAAGTTTCGTTGAATTACATCCTGGTTTACGCCGTCAATCAACAATATGTGCCCACCAAAGGAATCACCACCTTAAGCAAGTGCATATGATAATCATGCATTTGCGCAAGTGCATGGTTTTTCAATCTGCATACGACAGACACACCACCTTCTGAGGATCGAGAGCCTAAGCTTATCTTGAGGATAAACGTGCCGACCTTCCGTGTTCTCGAAGTGGTTGTCACCCAGAGTTGGTGTCTTGTTGGACCAACGCGGAACGGAATTCTATTGGAAAGAAATTGGAGCCTGATCTTAACCACATCTTTTTAGCCACTTCATTACATAAAATGTAATGGTGCACCAAAGTAACTGGCGGTTGGATGTATGGCAAATTTACCATTCCCATCGAATAAAGAAAAGTAAAAAGTAATCGTCCGAAAAATGACATTCTTCAGGGTCTCATATTGCGTTTGTGTTGGGATTTAATTGTCATGTTATGAAATACACTATGCAATTATTATTAGAAGTATAATATATGCGCAAAACAGAGACGAATATTGCTAAATCTTCCAAATCAATTTTCTCAAACAGGCTTCAATCAAACTTTCGTCCAATTTTGCATGTAATTTCATCTTGATTTGAGCTGTCAAACGTCAATATCTCATTGTGCCAAAGAAGAACCTTTTTCCGCGATTCCGAGCACCAGACCGAAAACTCGATTTTTCCGGGTTTTTTTCGAACCCGATATGACCGCATATCACGCAATTTTGGTCCAAATCAGACAAAATTTCGAACACAGACTAATTTCGACCCGCTGAATCCAAAAATTCAATCAGCGAAACTGTACAACCTACCCATCTAGCAGTACAGTACTTTTAACCTAAACATCCGGTTACGGACTGGACCGGATGTGACCAGATTTTCGGAAATGTCTTGGGCCAAAGATCAATATACTAGAGTATGAATTAACTAGCCTTCTTTCCGAATCTGAAGTGTTTTTATCGATTTGGTATCCGGTTACCGGATATAGACCGGCTGTGATAGTTTTACCTGGATTCTCCTCCTCCTCCTCCTTAGGTTCCTAAAAATATATACTTTTTATAGACTAACTTCAAAGGTTAACTCAGGACAGGCGCTCACAGTTCGGTTCCAAGATTTTTTGGTCAGACTTTAGTATACAGCTTTCTTTCTATTTTCTCCGAGTTGGCACCACTTTACGAAATGAATTTATAACTGACACTATAAACTGATTATAAATTTTAATAACGAACAAGCACTCGGCCATGTTCTTGTAGTAGCAGCATGTTATGTTTATTTACCTTGCTTTTAGCCGCGAAATCTAGAAATATTTAGTTTTCTTTCCTGGGAATGTCCACTTCAGCGTGAATTGTTTCAATTTACATTATTAGCAAACAGTTTTAGCCTTTATTGAGTTCCCTCTTTAGCAACCGTTTGCTTGCTCAATGTTGAGTAAAATTTTTAGCTTCAGTTTTTGCTTACTTAGAAACTGAAAAGTTACATAACAAAAAATTAATAACTAAACTATTACGTATATAATTAGCTAAAAGATATTTGAATGAAATTGAACTCAGAACAAGTCAGGCAAACGTAAAGTTAGCACTCCAAAGCTGTCCAGACTCTGATCCAGTCCAGATGTCTTGTCTTGCCTGCTTTAGTGCTTTACCCCTCACATTTCAAAATTTTAAAAACTTGAACAAGAGATCTGAAATTTGGCATGGGTATACTTTTGACGACTACTAATGTCGACTCGAGTTATTCGATTGGACTTTTTCGCTTTAAAGCGGGGGGGGGGGGGGGGGGTGGTGTGGGTTCCAAAACGATTTTTTCAGTTTTTCAAAGCGTATGAGGGTTTTTTTGGTTGCAATTTGCGACTACGAATCTGAAGTCCGTTTTTCAATTCAGTTTTCTGTTAACGCAGTAGAGACGACTAGATTCCAAACTTATAAAAATAGCTGACGCTGATCTAACGAAAATATAAATCGGTGAAAAATTTCCGATTCGCAGTTTCTGACACCAATGCCTTCCTTAATCCTTTGATTTCCCTTGGGGTTCAATAAATAGAACGTCGCGAAGACGAAAAGACTAGAACACGCTCGATACTACGAAAGACG
>JASAND010029569.1:0-18059 GCA_030248195.1 Trissonchulus latispiculum | reverse complement strand
TGAGCCTCGTTGTAGGACAGGCTCATATGTTAAGCCGTTGCAACTTGTTTTCCTTAATTTACAACCTCAACGTCACTCATATGCATTTTACAGGCTAGTTTCCGTGTTTGTACAACCTGCCTGAGAGTACTCATATGTATTTTACATGCGACGAAGGAGCATTTTTGGTTCTTGTATATATATACTACCGGAACTGCAATTTCGTTTTATCCTAACCTTATTTGTTGTTGTTGTTGTTGTTGTTGTTGTTGTTGTTGTTGTTTGCTGCATGTTTGCTGCATTAGACATAACAATGTAGTCAAGCGGGAAAAAACCCCATTTGAATATGCGGGGAAAAAACCCACCTCCAGTGTGGGCTTACCGGTATGAGCTATATAGGATTTTAATAGCCTATCTTGAAGAGCGTCAAAAAGAACCCCAGAGGCAGCATTATTGTTGTTCCCACTGCTTCCCTGCAAATTTTTTGGGACTTTGAAATTTTCGAAAATTTTGGTCCCTCCAAGTGCCGAAATTTGGCAACTTTGGCTCGCCACCCTGAACTACTGGAAAGACCTAGACCAAAGCGGATAGTATGTATGTGTAGGCCATCTGTTGGGCTTCGTGATGATATATGCCAGAAACTGCTCTAACCCCTCCGGTGCGACCTGGGGGTGACTTAGAGTTGGCGGGAAAAAACCCATCGGCGGGAAAAAAACCCACTTTTCAAAATTGAATATTTTTCTAACCGTTAGCAGGAAAGGTCAAACTAATACATACATTTGTTTAATAGAGCCTATAGATTAAATTGGTATAGGTTTTACCCGGGTTCGTTCTGTTATGGGTGGTCTAGGGGGTCTAAATCGGACATGGTGCCATTTCAAGCCAAAATTTCAATTTTGGCCAAAAATGCTTATTTTTGCCTTAAAATGGGTCTAGTTTGGCTCTAAATACAGGAAAAACATGTTTTCTACGCGATAGGATGCTTAAACTGCCAAAAATAAACAATTTTTAAAAATTTCCAAAATTTGCCTATGTTTACGTTTACCTGAAAATTTTCAAAAATGTTGGTATTTTTCGATGTAGACCTACTAAAAACAACCCGCTCTTTCGAATGGCACCGTCAAAATTGTTCTGGCACGCTTCCAGCAAAAAATCCGGGTGGGTTTTTTTTTCCCGCCGATGGGTTTTTTCCCGCATTGGGTTTTTCCCCGACACGGAAAACTTTAATTTCTCCATAACGGCAGGGTCTAGGGAGACAAACTATACCTCATTCAAAAGCTTAGGGCAAACCCTAATTAAATATAGTATCAAAGTCGTGCTAACCCAAACCAGTCGAAAGTTCTGGTCCAAGAAAAAAAAGTGGGTTTTTTTCCCGCTTGACTATATATATATATTTAGTGCTTGCTTAATCTAATACTGTTGGCAGCGTCGTCGTTTCCTAAGTATGAGCTCAGAGGATGGACAGAGCGCCGACTGCTTTCTGAATTTCTGTGCCGTTTCGCCGCCTGAAGCCAAACCTGTGGACTGGTATCCTCGCTCCTCTGCCAAGTGCAAGAAACGCAGAGGAAAAGTATGGATATCGGCTGTCATGGAAGATCTGAGAAGTCTCTATCCAGAATTAAGTGACGAAAAATTGCAGAGAATTGTTGTGCAGCGTCGGGCCGTGCTGGATGAGCGGCCAGGTAACCTAACACGCGTGCATGCATATTACAAATTTTTTGTCTTTTTACGTGTAAAAAAGTATGTACGTACTACGTATACGTAATGGTAAACTTGGCCTCGGAGAGTTCAACTCCAAATCTAAACTCAACTTTTTGGGTGACTGTGCTTATCTCACAGGGCGAAGCCAGGAATGACAACTTGAATGTTGACTGCATGTGTCGGAAGGGGTAGCCCTACGTCTGGCATTACGACAAAACAGTGATGCCTGTTACCTTCCCGCCGTAGTAGTACCTTTTACCCAGTGGCGTAGATACAAAAAATTTTCAGGGGGGGCGGTTTGGACCGAAGTCTGGGTGGGTTAAATTTTTTTATTTTTTGCTCAATGTACATTGAACTTCAATGTATGAACACTACGCACAAAATTTTTATAAGGTTCTAAGCTAAAATCTATTGTAACCGAAAGCGGTATGCTAAAACCCGAAAAGGGGGTGTGGGGGCGGGGCCCCCAGAAGTTGAGAAAATTTTTCAATTTTGCTATTAAAACGCTATTGAAACATTGAATTCTTTGCATTGTATATTATCAATTGCCAAACCAAATTTTGTAGTTTAATTTGCTATATATTTGCCACTTCTACAGTCTCGTACGAAAACTCAGATTGGATGCTCCCATCATGAGAACAGGGTATTCCAAGCAGCACATTTCCAGTATCCACCATTTAAGGTGCTGGTATCGCTTTGTGTAAATTCGACCCTACAAGCTTCAATTCTTCATGAAAGCGGATGAAACTTTCCAAATACATTATTTTCGTGCTCTTTAATATTCTGGAACCAGTCCCGGATTTTTATGTGCAAAGATAAGAAAGTTTTGGTTTTCGCCCTTATTCTCTCAGTCCATAATCGCTACACCGGATTGGTTGTTATGGCAGCAAAGAGGGCACCAAAATGAACATGCTCTTACAACTTTTGAGCTACGTCTAGGGGTTAAGACAGTACAAGCCAAAAACTACTTTTGGGGTGAAATAATGGCCATTTTTGAAGAAATCGGTTTTTTCAAAATTACTGCCAAATCTTACAGACAATTTTGGCTGATTTATACTCAATCGATACACCGTCCAATTGCCCATTTTATCAATCCCTATTCGCTGGAGTTCGTTGCTTTAAGCTGGAGGATTCGCCGAAAAACCATTTTGGCAAAATTGCGATTATTTTGTTTTGAACATTGATTTCTCAAAAACTACCCAATGGATTCGCGTGATTTTTGGCTGAATGAAAATTCGCCCTATTGCGGAGGGACATTTTTCTTGGTTTGAGCTAAAACAGCTCCAGTTGTGAAAAAACTGAATAGAAAGTTGCGAAATTTCGTGTCATCCCGCATTTGCCGGATTTTTTGGAGTATTGAGACTTGCTGAGCCAAATCCAAAAAAATGTCCCTCGGCCCACATGTCCTTCATATCATGGTACAAGAAGAAATTTTGGCCGATTCTTCAGTTTTGAGAAATCGATGTTCAAAAATGTTTGGTCTATATTCAGTCTGTCAGATGTCAGCATGTCGGCAATTTTTTGCTATTTTTTGCCAATTTTGCTAGTTTCTTAAGCTCATGTTAATGTATAGATTATAAGCTTTAAAACGATGTATACAGCTCTTTCCAACTCCCAAAATTGCGAAAGTTATAGCGTTTCGAAAAGTCACGACAAAAGCACTGCACAAAAGGATACCAGCACCTTAAGGCAATCATGTTTGCAATAATGCAGCTAATAAAACTACAAACCTAGCAAAGTAAAGTAAAGCAAACTAGTAAAGGTTAAGTATACTATTAGTATAGTATACTAATAACTAGACCAAGCTTTTGTTAGACCTAGATTTTGTTCAAGACCAAGCTTAAAACTGTTGACCTTAAAGCATTTTGTAAAGTATATTAGTGGTTTCTGCATGCATTTGTATATATATGTATTTGACAGTACAAATTTTACCTGACTGATTCCTTGGATACACGTTAGCAGTTGTCGTCAACTCTGTGTAATCCTGTTCAGTAATGTTTTATCACTAATTAGTGTTATTTTACTGAATAAACCTTTTTTGTTTGTTGTTGTTTGTTTGTAACTAAGTCGCGCCGAAGGCGCGAAAATTTTTGAATGAAGTACAAATGCACTAATTTTTGGGGCATTTTTGTACAATTTCTTTGCGTTTATAATAAATTTAAAAGCCCGCGCTTCGCGCGGGCTTAAAATTTTTCTTCTGGCCAATTTTTGTCAGGGGGGCAAAACCATTTCGGGGGGGCGGCCGCCCCCGCCCGCCCCCCTATCTACGCTAGTGCTTTTACCGACCAGTTAAGGTAATCTACGGCTGAATAGAACCCACGGTAAAACAGTAAACCGATGTTTCCACTGGCATTCTAGCCGCTAATCATCGGCGGGTCCGTAACTAAATTCCAAATAAAGGTTGCGTGCTTGAGTTTATCGTTGTTTAACGTATTTGAATATTCTTATATTATGTACGTACTTGTGCATGTTTCAGACAGTAAACTATCTCCCAAATGTGCGCCGCAGGAAATGGATATTTCTGCCCAGGCAGATGTGTGCAGGTATATGTAGGTTGTGCTTAGTACAGTAGTCTGGGCTAAAATTCTGTAGGGGTCTTTCCAAAAGATCTATGCCTATATACCCCCGAAAATCAGTGGGTGCCCCTTTTGCTTCCCAATTTTGGCCGCAAAAATATATATATATATGTTCAGAATGACGCGTTTTTTAAAAATTTCCCGGCTTAGCCAATGATTATTAACTCAATTTTGTCCTTTTTGGCCACTAAGTGAGTCTGCCACTTTTTTGCATTAAGAACCAACTGTTTAAAGCTTAAAGTGGATATATTCATCTTCATTTGTGAAGACATTGTGTATATCTATCAGATTAATTTTTAATTTCTCGTTTTTTCTTAATTTCTGATTCCTTTCCGCTTGCGATTTTTTCTTTTTAGCGTTGACGTCGACAAACCCTTGTCTAGGCGACTATCACTCTTATCAATGGATTCCAGTGCTAGCGAAAACTTCTGCACGCCACCAGGTTAGAACGAAATTGTTAAACTGAAAATTTCATGAAGTTGCACGTATGTATACACTGAAAATGTGATTCTCAGAACATGATTTTGTGGAGCTGCCGTTTGATTTTGATTTTTCTTGCCCCCTCCCAAGTGTATGGGTGGGTAAGTGGGTGTTATAGGTTGAAAAGTTGGACTTAATTGTATATATGTACAATGTGTAGAAATTTTTACTTTATTACTGAAAGATTGAATGTTTTGTCCCAGAAATGTTTTGATCTGCATGGGCCTAGTCGCAGCTGAGCTTAGGCTTTAGCTGAAGATTGCATTCGAGCTGATATATATATATATATATATATATATATATATATATATATATATATATATATATATATATATATATATATATATACCTGCAGGCAGTATAAATGCGTATGTACGTATGTATAACAGTATTTTAAATTTCCTTTGAATTTAGTTTGAAATTTGATTGAATTTAATAAATTCTGGGCTTATTCTAGTGGGGGGGAACACTCTTCCCCCCCCCCCCAAAATCGTTCCCCCCCAAAAAATCGCCCCCCCCCAAAAGTGGGTGCCCCTTTTGGTACCAACTTCAGCCCTGAAAAAATCGCTCAGAAAGCCATATTTTCAAAAATTTTCCGGCTACGCCGGATATTTTTAGTCGATGTGTGCCTATTTAAGCCCTATTTTTCCACTGAAAATTAACTTTTTTGAGGATTACTATAAAAACAGCGCTATTTTTCGCATGTTTTTAGAAAAATATTGAAAAATTTTCGCCCCCCCCCCAAGAATGACTCGCCCCCCCTAGCCCTGGCGGATCCAGGATTTCGTGACGGGGGGGGGCGGCAAAATTTATCCAGCGGGGGTCTCGGGGGCGGAGCCCCCCAGAAGTTGAAGAAATTTTTTGTTTTTGCAATAAAATCGGTACTCGGATCTTTAATTCTTTTTATACTGAAGAACTGAACAAATTTTTTAAAATTCTTGACATTTTTAGGCAAATATGGTAATTTTCTCCGAAAAATCGGATGCATTTCAAGCTTTTTCTTTACAAATGCAATAAATAAGCGGTTAAAAAGTAGAAAATTCGCGCCGAAGGCGCGAAATTTTTTGGTTTTTTGCTCTTTTTCCTCTTTCTCTCCTTAATTTTTCCTACCTTCGAATCGCGACGGGGGGGGGGGGCGGCCCCCCCCCCCCGCCCCCCTGGATCCGCCCCTGCCCCCTAGGGCCCCCCCAAAGAGCCACCCCTCCAAGAAAAATTCCCTAGAATAAGCCCAGAAATATGTATATGTACGTATATTTTAAGTCTTTCTGTTTTCTTTTCAGAGTCTGCCGCTGCCTCTTCTAGTAAAGAAATCCGGAAAGATTTCTCACCCAGGCTGAATCTACAGCGCAGTCTATCGGCCGATAGTGCTGACCTGAGCTTGTCCAATTTTCAGTCCCCGAGGGCTGGTGCTTTGACTGGTTCTGCAGAATTTGTCAATCGAATTCTGAGTACTGGCAATATCGATGATGATGATGATGATGATGATGATGTTATTGATTTGGTGAAGTATAAAAGCGGAGGTATAACATTTTATGGTCCTTCACAATTTTATACAGGATTCAGTGGCGCACATAGAAACTTTTTTCGCGGGGGGCGGACATCAGAAAATTTGGGGGATCTGGTGGACGAAGTCCCCCAGACGCTGTGTTTTTTGCTCAAAAACGCGTGTAATTACACACTTTTTTCTGGAAAATAGCAAAAAAATTTTGGCGACTGTGTAACGTTACACCAAAATTTTGGACAAATTTTACCAAATGGTCGGAACTTTTTCCAATGCTCATTCATTTGTTTCCACATATTTACCGTTTCTGGGGGGCTTCGCCCCCAGACCCCCCTTTTGCACCATGTCTTGCATTTTATTTTCGATATTATTTAAGTATATAATATATACTTATAATATATTATTATTTATATGCATATTCTGTTTGCTATATTTGTTCGTTCTTATATTAAAAACACGTACACACCGAAATTTTTCAGCTTATGAAGCAAAATTTAACTGGTTCCTTGCCACGTTTTGTGCTACAGGAGGCATTTCGAAAAATTATGCTCCTTCGGTGTACTGGTATTTTCCTTCGTTCTATCAAGTCTGGGTTTACTTTAGGCGAAAAAAAGTGGGGGGGGGAGCCCCCCCCACTAGTGGGGGGGGGAGGTCGAAAAGTGGGGGGAATAAAATGGGCTAAAAATGCCAAAAACACCGTATAAAACGCCTGTTTTCTACATATACTGCTATAACTAAGCTTAAAAGTGCTCAAAAATTGAGTTTTAGCACCAAAAAAGACAATTTTTGACAAAAAATTTCCGGCGAAGTCGGAAAAATTTTGAAATTTTTGACCAAAAATCCTAAAAATTTGGCATTTTCTGGGCACCTTAGGGTGAGTGGGGGGGAAGCCCAAAAAAGTGGGGGTGGGCCGGAGTGGGGGGGGGAAGAGGTCGAGTGGGGGGGGACCACGAAAAGTGGGGGCCCCCCCGCCCCCCCCCCCAGTAAAGTAAACCCAGCAAGTCAAAACCAATAAATGCAAATCATCGATGTATCTGCTCAATTTTTTAATTTTGTCGATCTGATTTGGTGACTGCAAATATTGCTGTAAATAAGATGTTAAAATTTTACTTATAATTTTTTAACGGAATAATTTTGTTAACTATAAAATTGTATACATGTGCTAAGCAAAACGCGCGTAAATTAGGAATTTTTAGGTAGTTACACA
Organism: Trissonchulus latispiculum; assembly: GCA_030248195.1. Lineage (NCBI taxonomy): Eukaryota > Metazoa > Nematoda > Enoplea > Enoplida > Ironidae > Trissonchulus > Trissonchulus latispiculum. The sequence goes on along the minus strand of JASAND010029569.1, from coordinate 10,615 downwards.
TTTTTTTCTGAAAAATAGCAAAAAATTTTGGAGAGGTATGTAACGTTACACATAAGCCGTCGGCGAAAAAAAACACTGCCCAGACGTTGAAATTTTTTTGAGAATAAGGTTTGAGAAGCAAAAACAAGCGTAATTAAGCAAACATCGAGTAAAATTCGCGCCGAAGGCGCGAAAAGTTTTGCAAATGTTTAAAAAAGTGGCTATTGAAAGGTTTGAAACGCTGAAACAAGGGGTAAATAATAGGTAGATATGAAGTCAATTTCGCGCCGACTGCTCGAAAACTTGAAATTTTGTCCGCGCTACACGCGGATAATAAAGTTTTTCTTTTACGTGTAGTTTCCTGGGTTTATTTTAGGGGGAAAAGTGGGGGGAGCCCACCCCCACTAGTGGGGGGATAAAATAGTCTAAAACACCAAAAATACAGTAAAAACTAGCCCGTTTTCTACATACACTGCTACGTATAACTATGCTAAAAAGTGTTCAAAAATTGAGTTTGAGTACCAAAATAGGCGATTTTTGACCAAAAAATTCCGGCGAAACCGGAAAAGTTTTGGAAATTTTGACAAAACATCCTTAAAATTTGGCATTTTCTGGCGCCCCCCAGTAAAGTTAACCCAGGTTTTGGTGGGGGGGAGCAAGTGCGCCCCTGATAGGGTTCTCCAGTTATGGATGCTATATGCCAGGGACTCAACTGTTAACGCACCAGATCATGTTTGATGCTTAAGGGGGGGCTACTTGCGTCAAAAATTCGACCCTCACGGATTTAGCTCAAATTGTGCCCATTGATACTCCCTAGGGCTCTACATAATCCATTGAAATTTGTGATGATTTCGTCCAGTATTACGAACAAAACTTGTCGAAGAGCTTTTTTCAAAATTCGGTTTCTAACGTCTGCAGTAGTCCTTTCTGTGAGACAACCCCAAAACACAGAAATTGAAAAATCACGAAGATACGGTTTTTGGCCGATAACTTTAAACAGCTGCAAAATGGACGTTTGTGCCAAGAAGAAAAGTTTTTTACAATTGAAAAAGCTATCGATTGATGTAGATATTGTGCGTATTTGTAAAGTTCGAAAAATGCCACAGTTTGACAAATTTTTGGGGTTGCCTTCTGGAAGCGACTATAGTAAAATTTAGAAAGCAAATTTTGAAAAAAGTTCTTCGACAGGTTTTAGATATTGTATTTAGCTACAAAATGACATATAGAACGTTTTGAACGGTTTTGATTTGAGTAAGTTATCGTTGACAGAAGCGAAAAATCTGAAGTTCCGATTTTAGGCCATTTTCAATAGGAATGGGAAACTTTGAATGGCTGTAACTTTTTCATTACTGGACGAAATCATCTCAAATTTCAATGGATTGTGTAGGGGCCCTAAAATGTATCAATGGGCACGATTTGAGCGAAATCCGTGAGGGCCGAATTTTTGCCCCAAGTAGCCCCCCCCTTAATAAGAGAGAGAGACGCTTGTCACACTCTTAGTTATTATTATGTCCTCTGATTATATCATGTTGGATTACTTTTTTGCGCCGTTTTTTCTTTGCAGACAAAGCCGGTTCCCGGTCGTCAGCGAAACGAACCTCCGACTCGACTGCCTCCACTTCCTCATCCTCGATTTGTGATCTGACAACGGCATCCGACAACTCTCCCCCCACCAATAGCCTGTCGCCCCCCACCACTGGCGGCTTAGGTCTGCCCCCTTTGGCGGGACGCTGTCCCCTATCCTCCCAGAATAGGCCTAAGACTGACCCGCCAGAAGCCTGCTCTACAAATCCTGCTGGCGTTGGTGCTAAGCCTAGGTCGAAGCGGTCTTCGAAGCCTGCCAAGATTCCGGCTTCTTCCAGGTCTGGCAAACGGAAAGAAAACTTGGGTATGGGCAATGAATGATAGTTAGTTATAATCATCAGCATGTTCCTGAAAAAGACATCATCCGCATGTTTCTGAAAAAGACATCATCCGTCATAGCATTGACCAGGCTTTGAGACTCCTTCTGGCTACTTGGTTGAGTTGTTTTTGATCAACCTTACGGGGCCCAGTTTCCTGGCAAAACATTTTGCACCTTCTGGTGACGATCAGAACATTCTGATGTCTAATGTAGCAAACAACAACAGCTATATACAACAAGATGTTAAGAAGGGAAAGTTCGGATGAATTGTGATATCTATATATATATATACTGCACCTAACAGCAGTTGCTTTATGCGTGCTTGCACATTGCATAGCAATGGAGTGCAAAGCTTCGTATATAAACGTTAAGAAATTCCTTTTGATGGGGTTCTCAATTTTGCCAAAACTTGTTGTCCCTTGCTTTCTTTCAACTAATATATTTCACATTGAACTGACGATTGGATAGTTTAAAATTATGTATTCTCCCATTTTTCTCATATCACCGTCTGGTTTGAAGTTGTCTTTGTAACCCAGCTAGCACTATAAGGTTTTTGAATTTGTTTATTTTTGCGTCAATTTTTAGTATTTTTGCTCTTCTCGTTCATTTTGTCTGCGCCAATTAATCCTTGGACAGCTGGGTCGCAGTCGCATTAATAGTGTATTAATGGGTGTATTACTCTCTCCATTAGTTTACTTTTTCTATGCTCACACAATTCATTTACAGGGCAAACTTGTAAACACTTAGGTTATGTGTTGGTATACTGGCTTATTTTTACTGGGCCCCCCCCCCCATTCGACGACCTTCCATTCGAGGAATCCCCCCCCCCACAAAATGCCCCTCATAAATTCCGACCTCCCCACACAACCTAAAAAGTGCCAAATTTTACCATTCTTACCCTAAATTTTCAAGAAATGTCCGGCTTCCTGGATTTTTAACGAAATTTTCACTATTTTAGCCAAAAAACCACTTAAAATTATCCAGTTTTAGCGATTTTTAGCTGTTTTTACACGAAAAAACCGCAAAGCTTCGAAAACATTTTCCAATAATATGCCCCCCATCGATTGGGGTGGGCCTATAAAGCCCCCCATAAAATTTGGCCTAAAAATATAATCCAGTATATATATACGTACGTACGTACGTACGTATGTTGTCCTGGTTATTTTTGTTTTTTTATCGTTTTTCTTCATAATTTGTAGATCCACTAGTTCTATCCACCAGCAGCCCATCGTCTTCTTGTCCGCCTGCTGTCGGCAAAACTTCTACCATCTCTTCTTTGCGCTGCGCTCTCTCCAGCGATCGAGACCGCCGTACCCCTTTGGAGGAATCTGATTCAGACGGCAGCAACTGCCGTCGACATTTTCTGGCCTCTCTGTCACCAGAGCTCCCCCCGTCAGCGCTGGTTCGACACCCGGAGGCGCAGAAATTCGTGCATCAATTTCGCCGACATCGTGACCAGTTGACGGGCAAACTGTTCCGTCTATACAATGAGATGGTGTTTGAGAATCAGGTATGTGGATAGCCCCAGATTGTTGGACTGAAGTAGTGTTGCTTTACTCTTCCTATTATAAACTCTTTGCAGACGCGCCTATGCAAGGGAAGGATCCAGGACAGGGGGTCCGGACCGGACCGGACCCACTTCATGGTTGGGAGGATAGTGCAATTTTTTTTGCTATTTTTAGCGCACATTTGTCCATTTTTTTGGGAAAAATTTAGGTGTGGGCCGCCCCCCCTGCTCCCTTTTCAAAATTCTGGATATGCCCATGTATTGACCCATTGTATTGTAGCTGAAATTTTGTCTGGCTCCGTTTACAACATTTACTGCCACACTAGTACACTGTTTCACTCCAATTTTGAAAACCTGAAGATATTACACAAAGGTTACTTTTTTGTTAACTTATACATAAATTAACTAACAATTGAGAAAATGCTTGCTAATTTGACCTCAAAAATTTAGTTTTTCGTCACTTCTAGGCTACCCCCAAAAAGTGGGTGGAGGCTTGCCGAAACGTGGGGGGAAATGGTGGAGCTCCGAAAAGTGGCGGGGGATTCGAAAAGTGGGGTTGCATCCCCCCCGATTAAAAAATGTCAGTTTGAAAACTGATATTATAAGCATTATCTAGAGGGTGTAACTCTTTGCATGCTTGTTATGTGGCATGTTTAGAAGTTATATGATGCACTGGTGCCTGGAAATTTTGAGTTCCAGGATGAAAAATTTTTGAGAATTTAGATATTGGCTAGAATTGAAAATTTAGATTTTTTGAGTATAATTGCAGTCCCAAACTAACAACGCAAACTACTGTATGCATTCAAATCTGTGAGAACGCAAACGATTTGTGATTTAGCAAAGTCTTAACTTTCCCCAAAATGGCAACTTTTGATCCAAAAATTCTTAAAACTTTATAGGAAAACGTTTCATTAAAATTACAATCAGCTGCATTACAACATTTCTAGCCCCTGTGCCTGTCTTTTAGTTTTTTGTCTAATATTTGCTTTACTTTTTTGTTTTGAACATTTCAGTTACCTCTGGATTTACCGATTGTTTGGAACAGCCGTCTGCTTACTACCTCGGGTCGGACCTGCTACAAGCGTATCGGTGATCTCAGGTCCTGTACTGTAGAACTGTCCGTGAAAGTTTGCGATTCTCCGGGTATGTTGGTACAGAATATTACCGGTAAAAATGTATTAGTGTTGTGTGTCGCTCAAAATGTGAAAAGGCTGGATTTGTTTTTTCTGGCTGTGTACGGTACACGTACATAGCTGTTACTATCATATTCGCTAACTGACGCTGACTTTAAAGGTTGAGCATGAAAATTTAATAAATAGTTTCCGGCTTATTTTTAGGCAAAAATTTATGGGGGGGGCATATTTTGGAAAATTTTTTCGAATTTTTGCGGGTTTTTCGTGTAAACATGTGTAAAAATCGCTAAAAAATGACTAATTTTAAATGATTTTTAGGCTAAAATAGTGAAACTTTCGTTAAAAATCCGGCGAAGCCGGAAAGATTTTTGAAAATTTAGGGTAAAAATGGTAAAGTTTGGCAATTTTTGGGGTTATGGGGGGGAGGTCAGAATTTATGGGGGGGGGCTCCTCGAATGGGGGGGGGGGGGGGGCGGCCCCCCCGCCCCCCCCCCCAGTAAAAATAAGCCAGTTGTTTGGTGCAGGGGTTTTTTCACTGACGTGAGTTGCTTTCATTATATCTTTGAATTCAATTCAGTGGGACGTGCATTTATATCTTTATGATTTAACTAGATTATCCCCATCCATGTATTGAATTGGATCCTGTGTTTGTGTGTTAATTACGTACGCAAACATATTTTGTATGTATGCATATTCCTGTTTATGCTTTGTGATGCTCCCTTTTGTTGCAGATCGTGTCCGAGACACCCTGCTGCATGAATTGTGTCATGCCATGGTCTTTCTAAAGTACGGGGTGAAGGATGCACACGGACCCCACTGGCAGGCTTGGTATGGAGCTTGTATTGCTGGTATTGGGTGTAAACATTTCGGGGTTTTTTTTGGGGGAGGGGGCGATGTTTTAGTTAGCTTCTGGCGGGAAAATTCAATCTTTTTTCCGATATTCCCCCCACCACTTTATCTTCTGTCTTGCCCGATTGCGACTGCTGGCTACTACTTTCTCTTCTAATTATACTATAGAGACTAAAATGTAAAAGCAAAACAACACGGTTATATTGTCGTCATACCTATTTTTGGTTTTTTCCCCTGGTTCCATTGTGGTCAAGCCAAATTCTGTACCAGTAGTTTTTTGTGCTGCTTTTTTCAGGGCCAAACGTGCCAGCCGTTGTTTTCCGGAACTCCCACCTGTGCGCCGTTGTCACAACTATGAGATTCGGGCCAAGTTTATCTATCGTTGCTCTCAGTGTGGCTATGAGTGAGTGTTGCCTCTCTCCTAGCATTGGTTGATTAAATTATTAATTAATTAAGTAATTAGTTAATTAATTAGGTGAAGGATGAGCTCTGTGAACTCGGCGATCGGAATTTATGTGCCTATTTTTGAACGCACGCGTTTCTGGCAGATTTTTAGACACTTTTCGAGATGCCAGTAAGTGTTACAAAGATTTTGATTCCTAGTTCTGCCTCACAATCATGTTTCCTATGATAGCCTCACAGAACAAACTTAATAATAGTGATAATAATATAACATAATAATAATAATAATAATAATAATAATATAAAATAAAAGCCAGGCCCGCACCCAGGATTTTGAAACGGGGAGTCTGGGAGGCGGAGCCCCCCAGAAATTGAAGAAATTTGTTAATTTTTGCCCATAAACAGTACATTGGATGTTTATTTCCAGCGAAAAGTAAATTATTTCACCGAAGGCGCGAATTTTTTTTTAAAAATAGCTGTTTTGCCATAAAATTATCATTGTATCACCCCAAAACGGGGTGTCTAGACCCCTAGAACCCGCCCTAGGTGCGGCCTACACCTACACAACTGGCAGTCAACAAAAAATTGTATCCAAATTAATGTTGGCTGTTTATTAGCTTTTCTACTTTTTCTTCATTCACGTCAAAGGTCCTGGCAGTTACAAACTGTACCTGCTGCCTGGGGCCAGTTTCATAAAAAAACTGGCTCGAGCTCTCAGGTTCTGGGGTAGTCTGTTTCCAGTGACAACAAACTTTTCTGTAAAACAAAAATTATATGTAAATTTTTCTGTATACGGAAAATTTTATGGTGATTTATTTAGTCAACTAACTATGCAAATTATCGAAACGGAAAGAGAAAATTCATAAATTTAGATTTTCAAAAATTTCTCGAGTACGTAAGTCTCAAGTTGGCAACAAATTTTTCAAGCTTTTCAAAAGTTTCTTCAGCGTGACTTGCAATGCGATTTGCGGATCTTAAAAACTTCCAGCGGTGTTTAGCTAGTTGACTCGAGAACCTGACAATAGTTTCTATGAAACTGGCCCCTGGGGATACCTGTTAGCTCATAACCTGTTTAGTTTTCTTTGTGCAACTGTGTATACGTACTTGTATGTAGTGCAGTTTTGTCTCTACTCTAGTCTAGTGTCTGTCCATCGTTGTTTCAGAATTCGACGCCACTCCAAATCCCTGAATCAGGATAGCGTGGTCTGTGGTCACTGTCGTGGTCAATTTGACCTTCTGCAAACGGCCCTGTCCAGGCGTCACGGCCGGCGTAGTATGTCACAGACCACGCCGGTCCTTGGGTCCGCCAGCACCACCAAACCCCCAGCCCCCCTGACCGGATGGCAACAATTTATGGCAAGCCATTTGAACCAGCTTAGAGCGGCCAATCCTGGCCTGCCACAGCGAGATCTCATGCAGCTGCTCAGTGTGCAGTATAGGAAATCGAAGCAGGAAACAGCAAAAATGGATGCTGATAAGGAGAATGTTTTGGGCTAAATGGAAGGTGGGGGGGGTTGGGGTAACTTTCATTTTTGACCCGATTTTGGGGGGTTCTATCCTTTTATTGTCGCCAGTGTAATTGAGGTTTTACCAATGGATACTTCTTTTTTTGTTGATTTCGGTTTTTTGTACATATAATTTAATTTAATTGTGTTAACTTTTACGGTTTAACCTATATACTACGTTTTCACACAGCTGAATACTGTGAATTATTAATGTAACTGTCAAGTATGAAGCGAGTGAAAATTTCCTGGTTTTTTTATAAATTTTTAATCAACTTCTTTTCTCACTAGTTGTTTTCTAGTTTGAAACCATTTTGTCTTTCCTTTCAACTTCCTTGCTGATTCTAAGAAAGGGTAACATTGGCATAGTCTGGTGGTCAGAGCACGATATTATCTCTAATGTCTTCTTGTAGCAATGATCCTAGTTGAATCTTACTGTATTTTTGTACGTTAATGTACACATAAGGTGTGCTCTTTCAGGTTTTTCGGTGCTCTATATTTGTTAGCTTTTTCGAATCCAGGGTTGCAGATTATTAGTCTTTTTGCTGTAGAGTTTTTTTACGAAGTGAGGTGTACATGATGTTTTTGTGTCAGTTCTTTCCGGTCCAAGCCTAATATTGGTTTGGCTGAATTGTTTGGTGTGTTTTTGAGTAAAAGTGTTAATGGGCTATTTTTCGGTAATTTGTTGTCCCTTTTTATTAAGAATTAAACACAAAATGTGTAGTGTTTGCAATGAAAACTAATCAGTAATAAACTCGCTGAAAGGTGTCTGGATGCACTGCAATGTAAATGGCAAGGTTTGTTTTTCCGTGTTATGCGTTTTGACTACTATAATCATCATTTTATATTGATATGTTACTTTTTTATTGAACTGTTGCTTGACTCCGTTTTTGTGTTTTTACTTTATACTTTTGTCTTTGTATAATAAAGAATGGTCTTGCTAGGTTAGGGTTAGCCAGTAGAATTCGTAGTCAAATCTAGAAACTATGTATCAAGATCGAAACGTGAACACTCAGTAAGAGTGCATTATAAGCGGGGGAAAGTTTTGTTTTACAATTTAGGAGGGGGAAATTGGAAACTGCTTCGTCCTGATAATACACACAAGGTGCGGTGGCGAAATTTGCAGCGGTTCCATTAGCATATATATATATATGTATTTAGTGCTTTTTCTGTATTAACGAAACAGAATTTGTGTCTTTTGTGCGCAGTGATCAAATTTCGAAAAATACGGCTATGTAGATTGGCATACACATACAAATAACAAAGATTGATATAGAGGAACGTTGATATAAAGCAACGTTGAAATAGCGCAATTGAAATGGTGGGAGTTGATATATATAGCGGGAGTTGAGATTGAGCAACGTTGAAATAGCGCAATTGAAATTGAGGTTGAGGTTGAGTTGAGATAGCGGGAGGTGAGATAGTGCAACTAAATCGAGACTACCACTCCGAAGACGGCTAATTGCTGTGACATGGGGCCTATTTCTTTAAGGTGCTGGTATCCTTTTGTGCAGTGATTTTTCGAAACGCTATAACTTTCGCAATTTTGGGAGTTGGAAAGAGCTTGATACATCGTTTTAAAGCTTATAATCTGTACATTAATATAAGCTTACGAAACTAGCAAAATTAGCAAAAAATAGCAAAAAAACTTCCGACATGCTGACATGTGACAGACTGAATATAGACCAAAAATTTTTGAACATCGATTTCTCAAAACTGTAGAATCGGCCAAAATTTTTTCTTGAACCATGATGTGAAGGACATGTGGGCCGAGGGACATTTTTTGGATTTGGCTCAACAAGTCTCAGTACTCCAGAAAATCCGGCAAATGCGCGATGACACGAAATTTCGCAACTTTCTATTCAGTTTTCTCACAACTGGAGACGTTTTGGCTCAAACCAAGAAAAATGTCCCTCCGCAATAGGGCGAATTTTAATTTAGCCACAAATCACGCGAATCCGTTGGGCAGTTTTTGAGAAATCAATGTTCAAAACAAAATCACAATTTTGCCAAAATGGTTTTTCGGCGAATTTCCTAGCTTAAAGCAACGAACTCCAGCGAATAGGCATTGATAAAATACGCAATTGGACGGGGTATCGATTGAGTATAAATAAGCCGAAATTGTCTGTAAGATTTGGCAGTAATTTTGAAAAAACTGATTTCGTCAAATATGGCCATTTTTTGACCCCAAAAATCGTTTTTGGCTTATACTGCCTTAACCACTAGAGGTAGCTCAAAAGTTGTAAAAGCAAAAATGTTCATATTGGTGCCCTCTTTCCCGCCATAACAACCAATCCGGTGTAGCGACTATGTACTGAGAGAATAAGGGCAAAAACCAAAATTTTCTCATCTTTAAACCTAAAAATCCGGGACTGGTCCCAGAATGTGAAAGAGCACGAAAATAAGGTATTTGGAAAGTTTCATCCACTTTCATAAAGAATTGAAGCTTGTAGGGTCGAATTTACACAAAGCGATACCAGTACCTTAAAGATTAAAATGGTCGGGGTCGGATTAAACGGATTAAATTAAATTAATGGTTCAAAAATAAGTTTAAGTTATATTGCGTGCGACAAAACTAAGCGTATGGGATCAAATAGCATATCCGGTTCAACAATTACACAAAACAAGCAAAATCAGCACGTTTTTAAAACGCTATCATTCAAAAAGTACAGCAGATATGAAGTAATTTGAGGTTGATGCTTGTTAGGGATAGACAAAATGTCATTTTAATGAAATAATTTGACTTCCGAACCAACCGGATACTGAGATAATAGCCCATGAAATCTCGAATTTCAAAGCTCAGAACCGGAAATCGACCGGATAGTCGATTACTTTGACACCGGTAAAATGAACGTAGCCTCCCAAATATTCATTGTGCCAAAACTAACATTTTTATCCGCGATTCCGAGCACCAGACCGGAAAAACCGATTTTTCCGGTTTTTTTCGCACCGGATACGACCATAAATCACGCAATTTTGGTCCAAATTCGACAAAACTTCGACTAATTTCGACCCGCTGAATCTAAAAATTCATTCAGTGAAACTGTACGACCTACCCATCTTGCTGTACAGTTTTTGTGACCTAGACATCCGGTTACCGGACATAGACCGGATGTGACCGAATTTTCGGGGATGTCTTGGGCCAAGGACCAATGTGCTAGAGTATGAATCTGAAGCGTTTTTATCGATTTGGCATCCGGTAACCGGATATAGACCGGGTATGATGGTTTTACCGGATTCTCCTCCTCTTGAGGTTTCTAGAAATATATACTTTATATAGACTAGCTTCAAAGGTTAACTCAGGACAAGGCGCTCACAGTTCGATTCCAAGAATTTTTGG
>JASAND010029568.1:0-17664 GCA_030248195.1 Trissonchulus latispiculum | reverse complement strand
ATTTTTGGGACTAGCAGGAGAACCTTTTTCTTTTGAAAACCGGTGTAATTATGGCATCTTTCCATGCTAAAGGTATGGTGCCGGAATCAAAAGACTGACGAAAAATAAAAAGCAAAGGTTCTACTAGAGTTCGATACAATTTTTTAAAAATGATAGGAGGGAGGTTATCTGGGCCGGTTGTAGTTTTGGATGGAGCTTTCTTAAGGAATTTTATTAATATTTTTCGTGTTATTATTAAGTCCTCTAAAGAATTATTTGTGCGATTTTCGAAATTTGGTATTTCACCGTTGTCTCTGGTATATACACTTGCAAAATAAAGATTCAACAGTTCAGCCTTTTCTTTGTCTGAAATAGCTTCATTACCATTATCAATTAAGGTTGGAATTGTACCTTTAGAGGAGAGTTTGTTTTTAACTAAACTGAAAAGCTTTTTCTGATCATTTGTCTGGAGTATTCTTTCCTCCATTTCATGCTTATATTGCCTTAGTGCTTTGCGTAGAGTTTTGGCCGAATTTTGATACAGAAGCAAATCATTATTTGATCTGGATAGTTTATATTTCCGCCAGCTTTGGCGTTTCTTTAGTACTAATCGGCGAATTTCAAGTGGGAGTCTGGTTTTTCTTACTGCTAGCTTCATTTTCGGAACAAATTTTTCTATAGCTATGGACAAAATATGTTCAAATGTGTTCCAGGTATCATTAATGTCTGAGGAGTTTAATAGATTTCCCCAGTCAACAGTGTCTAGAAAGGATTCCATAGCTATCCAGTCTGCTCGGCGGTAATTATAAACCCATGACTTCGGTTTTGTTTTGGAAGGGACATTTAATTTATAAACAATTTTGTTGTGATCACTTGTTGAAAAAGGTTCGAGGATTGCGATTTCACCTAAATATGGGTCAGACGTGAGTACTAAATCTAAAATATTGTTACCGCGGGTGGGTAAGTCGATTAAGTTTTGTAAACCAACTGCGCTGACGATTTGTAAAAACTCCGAGGCCATAGGATCTCCCCTAACAGTTTTCGTATTCCAGCAAATTCGGGGGAAGTTAAAATCTCCAATAAGTAAACATTCATAATTTACATGGCATAAATTGGTTATTTCATTAAACAAGGACGCGTTTTCTATATCTGTTGATAACATAGAGCGGTAGACTAATCCAAGTCGAATTTTTAACCGACAATTTATAAAGATGTCTAGAAAAAGGTACTCAATAGAACCAAGTGAATTTTCCTTTACAATAGTCACTTTATAGCAATTTTTAATTAACATAACCACCCCGCCATGCAACCCATTGATACGATCACATCTAAACACACTGTATGAACCTAAACAAGGAAAGAGACAGTTATCATAATTAGAGGTCAACCAACTCTCGCAAATGCACACTACATCGGGGTGGGTATCGATTAATTCTTGTTCCAGGTCAGAAAATTTATTAGTTAAACTTTGACTATTGAAATACAGAATTTTGAAATTCTGTTCAAAGTTTGTTTTCATCTTAACACAACCAGACAAGTTTAGTTTGTTTGGTTGATTGAAGAATTTTGGGGGAGGGAGTTGGGGGAGGAGGGGTTTGGAGGAGGGGTACGTTTTATTATTTTACCTCTACTTATGACAACGTCTTCATTAATGGCACGTCGCAGGGTCAATTCAGCACGCAGTTTTCTATCAGCTTCACGTTGGGCAAAAGTAAGGTCCGGGCGACACCAAACCGGCTTTCCGTTGTTTCCATTTGGGGCAATATTTCTAAATCCACGAAGGAAAGTTGCACGGTCGCCGGGGTTCCGGAAGCCCAGTTTCAGAATCCGTGGCCGGTCCGGCTTTGTGGGGCCATCCCGAAAAACCCATTCTATCGCGTCACCAGTCAAGTCCAAGTCCGAAGCAAATTTTCGGACAGTATCAAGGTCGGAGCTGTCCGTATCTGACTCAGGCAAATTTAGGACAACCAAATTTAGGCGTTTCGCATTTTTCTCAGAGATGTCCTGGACAGCGGACATTATCAAATGAGGTAAGTTTCGGTTCATGGCCTCCAGTTCCGCTATGCGGTGTTCAATCTGTTTGAGCGAAGAGGACGGCACAGAATTATGAGACAAGGGACCAGTCAACCCAGATGGAGTTACCTGGTCGGCCAAATCAGGAGTAGCATGGGCAGTGGATGTGGGCAAGTTCAGCACCTTGATCTGTTCCATCAGTTCGGCAAGCTGATTTTGTGTCGCAACAAGATTTTGCTCGGTTTCGGCGAGTTTAGCCTGCTGTTCGGACATTTTTGCTTCGATGTCTCCCATTTTAGATTTCATGGATTTAAAGTCCGACACGCAGTTTTCGCATAAAATTCCGAAGCTCTTTGGACAGAGCAAGTGCACATTCTGCTTAGTAAAAAGCACATCAGAAAGGCCGACGCATTTATGGTGCAGATATACATTACATCCTGGACAGCATACGTAATAGTCAAACTGAGCAATAGATTTTTGGCAAATTCCGCATTGGCCAAGGCCGGGAGTATCCGGCATCGTAATCAAAAAATATAATATAAAGTAGCCCAGTAAATGTATATAACTTGATCAGTCGCTGATGGTCGCAAGTAATTCGTAGTAGATTAAATAGATATATAGAAGGATAATAAATCGCAGCAAATCGTTGATCAGATCAGATTTATGATCTAAACAAATACAGCCCATTTGATTCATGGGCTGATAAAGTCGGGTAAAAACCGACTACAAAAACCATACGAAAACTATTTACAGCAGCTTTTGAGTATGTAAGTAAAATGGACTGTACATCGAAAAAGGAGTATATATTTTTAGCTAAAAAAACTTGGGTACAGTTTAGGGAGGTCCTCCACTCCTCCCCCCAAATTTCGGATTTTGGTGGGGTCCCCCGAGCAAAATTTGGACCTTCTACTCCCCCCCCCCCCCGCCTAACCCAAACAGGTGGCACCTATGCTTTGCTTACAGCCCATCTTACGAAAATAAGGATCCGCAATTTTAAACACCGAAACACTAAGCTGAAGCTCCCCCCAACTTTTTTGGGGGGCCCCCTCTGGTCCCCCCAACCCCCCTCCCCCAGGACCCCCCCAACCCTCCCCCAAAACAATTTTTCAATTTTTATGCCAAAAATCGCATTTTCAGCCGTTTCTAATGCCAATGAACATTCAACTATGAAGTGATTTTGACATTAGGCATGGTTTTTAAACTCGAAAACCTGATTGACAATATGTTTCCAAGTCCAAAATAAGGTCAATAAGGAGTCATAAGGTCCATAATACAGTTAAAAACTTGTATTTCTCGCAATAATAAACACTTTAAGCCAAAAATTTTGACATTTTTGAAATTTCTTGCAAAATTTACCCTAAAAATACCCATTTTTTAACCGTTGACTACCCCCCCCCGGGGACGACCCCCCCTCCCCCAAAAAAGTTCTGGGGAGGGGGGGTTCAGGAAATGGCTGGGGGGCTAACCTCCTAAACCCATAGGTGTACCACCTGTTTGGGTTGGGGGGGGGTAGAAGGTCCAAATTTGGCTCGGGGGACCCCACCAAAATCCGAAATTTCGGGGGGGGGGGGGACCCCCCCTAAACTGTACCCAAGTTTTTTTAGCTAAAAATGTCCTTTTTCGATGTACAGTACATTAAACGTACTCAAAAGCTTCTGTCAATAGCTTTCGTGTGCGAAAAGAGGGCTTGAAAATTGACAAATTTGTGCTAAAATATGCCTAAATTAGGCCAGATTGCGAATTATAATTGCGTATATTACCTTTTAATTGCTATAAATAACCATCTTTAGCTGTTTATAGCTGATTTACATCCATTTTTTCGAATTTTTCAAAAATTTTCAGAAATTGCAAGAAAATTTTCAAAAATTTTGCATTTTTTACTTGGTTTGGACCCAGTTTTAGGGGGGGAGGGGGGTTTGAGCTCGGCTTGGGCTTGGGGGGGGGGGGAGTAGTTGAGGCCGGGTAGGGGGGGAGGGGGTCTGGCCTCTCCGTGGGGGGGGCTCTCACAGGCATAGGTGTAACGGAGATTTGGGGTGGGGGGGCTCCCCCCCAACATTTTCTGGGGGGGCCCCTCTGGAGACCCCCCCAACCCCCCCAGGACCCCCCCCCAACCCTCCCCCAAAAAAATTTTTCAATTTTTATGTCAAAAATCGCATTTTCAGCCGTTTGTAATACTAATAAACATCGAATCATGAAGTAATTTTAACATTAGACAGTGGTTTTAAACTCTAAAACTTGATGGTCCAGGTGTTTCTAAGTTCAAAAGAAGGCTAATATTCAGTCAAAAAGTCCATAAAACTATTAAAAACGTGTATTTCTCGCAATAACAAGTACTTTAGGCCAAAAATTTGGACTTTTTTGAAAATTTTTGCAAAATTTACCCTAAAAATACCCTATTTTTGGCCAATTTTCGCGACTTCGGCGCGACTTCCCCCCCCCCCCCCCACGTTGGGGGGGACGTCCCCCCCAAAAAAATTTCTGGGGGGGGGTTGAAAAAATGCTTGGGGGGGCTACCCTCCCCCCCCCCACCTTACACCTATGCTCACAGGGGGTAAACTGTAGCCTGGTTCACCTATGCCTAAACCGCCCCCCCACCTTACACATAATGCTTACCCCGTCTTACGAACATAGTTTCCCTGGAACTTTGGGTCTGGGGGGGGGGGTAAATCTTGGCCGACCTCCGAAATGTGATGGAGGGTACCGGTACCCCCCCCCCCAACCCCACCCCCAGAATTCGGACCTCAGAAATTTCGAAAAATGGCCAAAAAATGCAAGATTTTCTGTAATTTAGCCCTTTTTTATCAGAATAAGGCTTGTTCTTAACGTTTTAGGTGTTTTTGCACCGTTTTAAACGATTTTAGGTCAAAATTTTAGAAAAATTTTTCAAAAAATGACCATTTTTCGACCAAATTTAGTTAACTTTTTGGGTCCAAAAATCGTTGGGGGGGGTTCGGGGGGGGTAGCCAAAAGTTGGGGGAGGGTAAGTCAAAAAATCAGGGGGGGGGTAAATTTGGTCAAAAATTTTGGGGGGGATACATTAAAAAGAGAAAATGTCAAGCTGCAGTTTGATATAAGAATGGCTTCTTAACTCCAAGTGATGAATGAATAATAATGGTGCAAACTTTATATGACCAAAGGGAATCACCACCTTAACTAATGTATATTACTGCTTTTGTGAAAACTTGAGTTTATTACGGTTCAGGAATCAATACATACATAGTTTTCATGGTGTGTCATTAAATTGTATTGCTGTCCAGTAAGGAACTGTCCCAAACTTGGAGTCGAAATTAATCGCATCTTAAGGCAAAATACGCTTTAGAAATGGTATATGCGAAATAAATCTTCGAAGTTTCACAGCATCAATCCAATTTTAGCAATGTAACTGATCACCCATTACCTTACCGGCACCGTTGCATAAAACTAACAGTTGAACAGTCTAACAGTGTTCAACTGTTAGACTGTCTTTGAACAGTTCAAACCCCCCCCCACCATAAACTGACAAAAAAATTCGCCCGCTATGTTTGCACACAACAGACGCACTTTGAACCAACTGACCAGTTGTGTTTTCGCGCTTTAGCGTGCAAGCATAGCGTTCGAATTTTCTTTGATAAGGGGGGGGTCTGATATATGGGGGTGGGGGTAAGCCGATAGCGCGCATTGGATGTTGCTAGCTGATAATACATAGCGTATGACGCTTGTCATACTCCAATTTATTATGAACTCTTGGTAATAGCCGAGTATGTAACACCTATACAAAATACCTAATGGATTACGATAGGAATTTTCCGAATTCCACCATTTATGACTTCTTTTATTTGTTTTGGCTGTTGTGCTTCAAAGAATCGGAGTTAATACTTTTAAGGCCAAAACATAGCTCCAAGAAGAGATGAACTTTGTTATCTTGCTGTTATGTAGTTTTGTCTCCCTTTTGATACAATCATTTGTAATTGAATTCTGGACGAGTAAGGAAGTGCGCCAAGTGTTGCTCTCTCTTAGCTTCAGACAGGCACAGATAGCTGAGTGTTACAGTTGGTGCCGAAACGGACTTTGGGTAAGTATCTTGTTAAAGTAATGGCTGAGTCTGAAGACATTGGCATAGGTACTCCAAGAGACCTGAGACAATTGAGCAGAACTGTCCATGCTCTCGAAGTGAATGCAAAGCAAACTTCCGAGTATGTAAACCATGAGTTTGATCGCGTAAAAACCTTATTGGCAGACGTGAACAACTTGACTAGTGACTTTGAACTGACAGGCCCGATAGTTGAAATCGGTAAATTTTACGGTTCTCCCTCAGAAAATTTCTTAGAATGGCACGAAATGTTTGAATTAGTAACTTTTGGTTATGGCTGGAATACTGAGAAGAAAGTACAACGTTTGCCCACATTTTTGAGAGAAACCGCCCTTTACAAATATAATTTGTTGCCTCCAGCCACAAAACAAAGTTATACAAACTTGATCGAGGCACTGAAACAGCAGTTGATTCCTCCTGAACATAAGAGGTTCAGCATGTTGGAACTCAGGAGCAGAAAGAAACGCGAAGGCGAAACTTTAGCTAAATTCGCTCAGGAAATTAAGAAACTTGGAAGACAAGCTTATGCTGCTATGGAAGCTAATGCTCAAGAACAATTAATTCTTGACGCTTTTGTGGCTGGGCTGCCAGCCAAATTGCAAAAATCCGTTTTGAACAAAGCTCCAAAAACATTGGATGAAGCACTTACTTGTGCTCATACAGAGGAAGCACAGCTAAAATTTATGTTAGCAATCTCTCAACCCCAAGATTCGAAAAGCGGTTCCGATAAAAGCAACATTGATCTTCTTTGTGAACGTTTTAGCTCCATGCTTAATAAGCTGGAGGAAAAGCAGACACAGGTTTCAGAAAAATCTGTAGATAGGGATGTGGCTGCGGTAGAGAGGCACCAAGATTTCAGAATAGACAGGCTAGATAGGCTTGAAAGACGATTTGACGGGTTTATGCGTTCAGCGGGTCGCAAATCTTACGATACTGGCAGAAACCGAGCGCCGAGGCCCTTTAACCGTAATGGTCGGGAGTATCATCGAGGCCGCCCTACTCGGTCTCGATGGACCCCGGATGGAGCACCAATTTGCGATAAGTGTGGCAGAGCTGGTCACATACGCTCGTCTTGTCATCAGAGATCTAGATCTAGAGAAACGTATAAGCGGGATCGGTCGGATACACCTCCTCGGAGGCAACGAAATAGAGTTACTTTTGAAGACAAAATTGTCACTGCTAACAATATTGTTGCAGAGGACTACGACCACCGCCGGGAATTGGAACTTATGAAAGATCAACTTAAAAGTTTAACTGATTACGTGTATGCTGAAGAGCAACACGCGAATGCCATAGAGCAGCAGAAGTCACACAAATTTTGCGACAAAGATTTTGCCTCTAACGATGACTATAAATAAGATATAAACAACGTCCTATTGTAATGACATTTTTATTTCAGAAACACCGATCTTGGAGGAAACACCTGCTAGGCCAATTCTTCCTACAGAGAAGAAAAAGCACCAGAAAAGAAAGAGAAACCGGAATTGTAAGTTGGTTGTAGGCGATTCAGATATGTCGCAGGTTGTGCTGTATCCCTTATGGGTAAACACGCTGACAGCATTTTTTACTACACTCCGTTCTAATGCTATTAAAAATTATTTTTGCATTTTACTTTTGATGTTTTCATTTTGCTGGCTCCCAACAGCAGCAGAAAATTTTAACTTGTGTGGCCAGTCAAGGGGGGGGGTTTTGCATTGGAAGTTCCGAAAGAAATTAGTTGCAAACTTCCCCCAGTTGCTGATGTCTCAAGCGCCACAGTTCAACTTTTTGCACCAAGAACAACCCCATTGAAAACCATAGCGTATGCTTGTTATTTGCGTATCCGTACTATTTGTACAAATGTTGGATTTTTGGGGGCAGGGGCATTACAGCCGATGTAACTAAGTCAGAGCCAGTTACTGGCGACGTCTGCCAGTTAGCGTCCAAACATAAAACGTATCAACAACAAGAGTTGTTTAAACTTTCGGATTCTGTATGGACATCAAAGGAGGCTCTTAAAATTCAATATAACTGGTGCTGCTATGATTTTTGTCAAAGCCTATAGACGTTTGTGTTAGAAGTGGGAGAAGCTGCAACATTAGATGGTAATACTGTAGTTAGTGACTTGGGACCAACTGGTGGTTGTTTTGCTTCAGTTGGAAACTGTGTAGGCAGTAGCAGCTTAATGATTTGGGATAGTAGAGCTTTAAATTCTAAGCTATGTCCTTTTGAATTCAAAGGTAGTTTTCATGCAGACTTAGCTGGAAGTAGTGTTGTAATAAAGTCTGTGCAAAGTGCTTTTTCTATAGCTAGCAGTTTAAATTTGTCATGCTTGCCCCAAAATTCGTTTTTAACTGAACAGGGTGTGGTACTAACAGTTGTGAACCAAAGTAAGACAGATTTTGATTTTAATTTAGTGAATGAACCAAAGTTTCACAATAATTCCGCAATTGCAGCCGCCGATCCAGTAAATGCGAAACTGAATTTTCTATTACGTCGAATGAAGGAATGGGAAATGGACAATTTTAAGCAAATTTGTATGTCCTTATGTCAAATTGGCTTCAAGACAGCTCCACACTACTCTACAGCTGTTAAGAATTGATCCAACATTGGGAGCTAGAATCCTGCTAAATAAAACGGATTTGCATGCCGCATTTGCTGGTGACGCGTTAATTGTTTGGCCATGCCAAATTGTTACAGCTAGTAAAATTCACTGGGATTATTAAATAGGTGACGTTTGTTATGAATACATCCCCGTTGAATTTGATGATACCGTTTATTTTGTCGCTCCGGGAAGCAAAGATTTAGTTACTCATGCAACTAAAGTATGATGCTCCCATCATCATGAAGGAATTTTTAAGTACCAATCTGGATTTCGTACCGAAAGCGGTCCTGTACATGTTAGTAAGGTACCAATTGAGTTAGTCTGGCGTCAACACAAGTTTGAGCTAATTTTTAAAGCTCCGGCCTTGTTTCAGAATAATTACATTGGCCTGGAGGGCGCAATAGGAAATTTTCGCAGCTATGTCGCCAAGACGCGAATGCTAGAAGCAAGGTTAGCTAGGCTCATTAATTACACTGCCGAATCAGCTGTAGATCCTAGTATGGGAATTTGGTAAAAACAAAGAGATGAGAGATTGCTAAGTTCGTAATGAGTGTGTGATTTTGAAGTTTAAGACTAAAGTTCAAAGTAAAGTAGATTTATTTCCGAGAAACCACATAATTGAACTTAATTTCAAGCAAACAAAGACAAAATATGACCGTGTACGTATAACAACTTTAAATTAAACTACCCCAACCCTTCCAACCAACCTCTAACCTGATCCTGGGCATGGCGGCATCTTCAATTTGAATGGAATTTGGATACAATCGAAAAGTGACCCGAAAATTACGAAAATTCGCTCCCTTAAATATTGTCAAAACTAATTTGCAAATTACGGAAATGTCGAATTTCCAGTTTGCATATTTGTTCCGAAGTTCATACAGTTTTGTAAACAATGAAATTTCCACAAAATACCCCCTCTTTTGAAAGCGCGCGCCCTCGCCGCAGTCCATACAGTCAGTAGAATAAAATTAAAGTTAACCTAGCTAACCTACCTACTAGTACAGAATAAAACAACATTAGTACACTAAAGGAACCTAAAACTGCATCTCGCACACGCGGACGCCTGCCCGAAGCCGACAACACAACACACTACTGGCTTAACAGGTACGTCTAAAACTACACCGGAACCTCCGGGACAGACAGACAAGACAAAAAATATATACATGACAGAAAATAAAGGCCGCAAAGAGGAAGCACCCTGACAAAAGAGAGGCTGGGCCGCGTTTCACAAAGCCCTCCTAAATTTTGCTCTTAAAGCTGCTCCTAAGTCAAAAGTTAGGAGGGTTTTCCAAGCAACTTAGGAGGACCTCCTAAACTGCTTCACAAAACTACTTGGAGATTGCTCTTAAATGTGAACGCTAAGAGCGCTCTTAACTCAATTGTCAGCTGAAAATTTAACTTTAGGAGCCCTCTTATGTTTTCTCTTAAGTTTCTTACTTATAGACAACACATAATTTTGGTAATTTCAACGTAAGATAATTCATGAGAACTAATTGAAATTAATTGAAGCGACATATACTAAATAATTAATCCCGTTATTAGGGCACAAAATTTTTATTTAAAAATGCAAGTTTAGTGACGAAAACTAACATTTTTAAATTTGAGAAATTTCATGATATAATCCATCATATTTATTTAAAATGTGTTTCTTGGAATCATAGTTGCGCATTGCATCACATTTATGGCAAAACAAACAACAGACAGTGCTGTTTTGAACTTAGGAGGGGTTTAGGAGTGCTAAAATGTGCTCCGATTTTAGGAGCGAACTTTAAGAGCTCTCCTAAACTAGGAGCCCTTCATGAAACAGCTAAATCTTAAGTTTGCTCTTAATTTGTAAATTTAGGAGCTCCTAAAGATAAGAGGGCTTTGTGAAACGCATCCCTGAAGTTTTTGAACAACAAT
Organism: Trissonchulus latispiculum; assembly: GCA_030248195.1. Taxonomy (NCBI): domain Eukaryota; kingdom Metazoa; phylum Nematoda; class Enoplea; order Enoplida; family Ironidae; genus Trissonchulus; species Trissonchulus latispiculum. The sequence goes on along the minus strand of JASAND010029568.1, from coordinate 7,117 downwards.
AAGACATCTTGAACTTCAGAACAATATTCCGGAACCTTCGACGAAGATTCCCAAACCTCCGATACAAGTTTTTTCAACATCAAAATACCCCAAGCTTAGAATCGACAAACCAAATGACAAGACTGGCAGCAGAACAGAAACAGAAGGAAAAATAACAGTACAATGGCCTAGCCAAGGTAGCGAGCACCCACCCCAATGAAAACCCCAAAATCCGAAACCTCCTGCCGAGCAAAAGAAGAATTTTAAAGTAAAATTTGACCCACGACTCCCTCCACCCACACATAACCCAAAATCAGACACCAATTCCCCCCACCACTATTATATATATCAGTACATAAAATACAAAAGTCAAAACAAAAGACAACCAACAAATGGGGAAAGTGGACAAGACAGGCCTGCGCCGGGGAAAGGAAGTTTGTTTCCAGCAAATGCGCCACCCAAGCTACTCAACCCGTGTCCACTAGTACACACGGGTCAACCCACGTCACACCAACCGCAAATAGTTTTTCCGCCAAGCAGGCACACAACCAGACAATAAAAGTTCTAAGGAACCAACAAACCGGCCGTCCCCCAGACACCGGGACAGAAGAAACCGGCCCAGATCAACCAAACAAGGTCCCACCTGTGCCCCCGGAGGGCCGCCCGCCATAGGGCTAGAACCCTCCGAAAACGCGGGATAGCACCCAGTGACCACAGACAACGAATCAACCACTCCAGAGCCCGGACGAGCTCACCCAACCAAACAACCGAAACCTCCGGGGTGCAGTCAACCAACCCCATCTTTCCACACTGGCGCTCATGAGGGGGAGACACAGGCCTGCCATGGGGGAAGGTGAGAAGGGAACTAGAACAAAGAACAAATATGAGTGTGCGGACTTTCATAGTTTTCAAATACAATGAACAAAAGCTCGCAGAACACTACAGACTAATTTCCAAACTCATGAATTTGAGGAGGGAAACAGGCAGAAATCCGAACCCCAGGAATCCTGATCCTGGGTCAAGGATTACTGACAGCTTCCCTATCAAAAGAAAATTAGGTGACTTTTCAAATAATAAAAATTCAAATAAAAAATTTAATTTCAAGTCGAATGCAGAAACATTAATAAAAGAAACGTTTACGACCTGATTCCATGGGATCTTGCTGGAACAGGCGGTGACACCCAAGCCACGGTAGAAGCCCCAAAGACGTATTCGGCCGAACAGAAATCCAAGGACCTTCCGACCATGGCCAGAATCCCACCGACTGATCCAGCAGATCCCATGTTGGCAATAGATTCCTGAAACACTGCTAAAAATAGCCGAAAATCGAAGATAGGTAAAGTGCAACGTGCAGAAAATTTTTAAAAGTGCAAAACAATTTAAAGATCTATTTTTAAATTTCGATAGCAAAAGTGAGATGAGGAATTACCCCCTCTTTTGAAGTGGAAAATCATAAAAAAATTTGAATCAGAAGCTTTAGCCTGACTTGACCATGGGTCAACTGGTCAAGTCAGGCACCCAAGATTAGAGGTTGGTCAAATCCCTTTAAAATTTTAAAACTTCAAAATCTACTCATATGTACACGGTCGCCACTTTTATGGGAATTTGGTAAAAAGAAAAAGAGATGAGAGATTGCTAAGTTCGTAATGAGTGTGTGATTTTGAAGTTTAAGACTAAAGTTCAAACTAAAGTATATTTATTTCCGAGAAACCACATAATTGAATTTAATTTCAAGCAAACAAAGACAAAATATGACCGTGTACATATAACAATTTTAAATTAAACTACCCCAACCCTTCCAACCAACCTCTAACCTGATCCTGGGCATGGCGGCATCTTCAATTTGAATGGAATTTGGATACAATCGAAAAGTGACCCGAAAATTACGAAAATTCGCTCCCTTAAATATTGTCAAAACTAATTTTCATATTACGGCTTAAGGCCGGTTCACACGGTCAAATTTTCATCAAATAAATTTGATCAAATTTTTTGACAAATAAAAATTTGATCAAAATGCATGTTTACACGAGAAAATGACGCATCAAATATTTGATCAAATTTTGACCAAATTGGGCGCGAAATTTTGAATTTTCAAACTTTTTATCACGCAAACAAAGTCTCGTAGGCGAAAATTAGCTGCGTTTATGGTAGTACTGGGATTTTTAGATGAACGACTTTGTGCTAAAGCCCTCTATTGAGCGAAGGAGATGTTGGTACTAACTCATTAGGCTACTGGCTTTAAATAACATTATTAGCAGTATATGATGATTTTTTAGCTTTGTAGTGGCCAATTCGATGTTTCACATTCCACAGTTTGTCGTATCCCTGATAATCCCTGATAGAGTTGAGTACGCTGCACGTCATGTTTCAATGAAAACAGCATGACTTCTTTGTTCACGAAATAATGCCAACGCTTTAACCAAAAAGTACAAAGCAGATTTCAACTGGAGCACAGAGTCACGTGAATGCGAGTCTAAATACAATTGGTTCTTTGATCAAATAATTTGACAAGTATTGCGCACGGTGCAATCCAGTTTGATGGTTTGACGCGAATTTGATCAAATGTTTGAAGCAATTTGATCACTGTACAAACCATCAAATTCCGTCAAATTTCCAGTTTGATCAAATTTGATCAAATTTTTTTGACGAAAATTTGACCGTGTGAACCGGCCTTTACCCCCCACCATAAACTGACAAAAAATTCGCCCGCTATGTTTGCACACAACAGACGCACTTTGAACCAACTGACCAGTTGTGTTTTCGTGCTTTAGCGTGCAAGCATAGCGTTCGAATTTTCTTTGATAAGGGGAGGGGGTCTGATATATGGGGGGAGGGGTAAGCCGATAGCGCGCATTGGATGTAGCTAGCTGATAATACATAGCGTATGACGCTTGTCATACTCCAATGTATTATGTACTCTTGGTAATAGCCGATTATGTAACACCTATACAAAATACCTAATAGATTACGGTAGGAATTCTCCGAATTCCACCATTTATGACTTCTTTTATTTGTTTGGGCTGTTGTGCTTGAGTTAATACTTTTAAGGCCAAAACATAGCTCCAAGAAGAGATGAACTTTGTTACCTTGCTGTTATGTAGTTTTGTCTCCCTTTTGATACAATCATTTGTAATTGAATTCTGGACGAGCAAAGAAGTGCGCCAAGTGTTGCTCTCTCTTAGCTTCAGACAGGCACAGATAACTGAGTGTTACAATTATATTTACATCAACATATTGCATATTACGCTTGTCATAGTCTTGTGTAATCGCTGATAAGCTTTAAGGTGAAGTAGTGATGGTTTGAATTTTTGGCTAAAAGCTAGTATAGGCGTACAAAGATATTTTAACTTTAATTGCAATATTTTGGCGACTTATGCAATTTCAATCTTTTTCAATTACATGACAATTAGTAACTTTCTGTGGAATCCTTGGTAGATCCAATACTATCTATTAATGCTTCCTTTCTTTACTTGTGGTTGTTCTTCCTTTTTATTGCGTAATAGTTGACTTTCAAATAAATTAAACGCATTTGATCATTCGAAATGTTTTGTCAGACTGTTAGTGGCAAACCTCACAGTAGCAGTCCAACAGTGTTAACTTTTATGCAGCAATTGCGTTTGAACACTGTTGGCAGACACCATACATTAACATAGGGTCGGTTCCTGGGGGGGGGGCTTGTCCCCAAAAAATTTTGAGGGGGCTTGTACCTTGAACAAAAGTTTTCAGGGGGGCTTGTACCTCAGGAGAAAATTTGTAAAAATTTTCGAAAAATTAACGCTAATTTTATTAAAATAAGCAATATTTTTGTCAAAATGTTCAAAAAATCTTCAACTTTTGGAAAAAATTTCAAAATTTAGCCCGATTTTCCCGAAAAATTAAACAATTTGGCTAAAAAATTCCGGCGAAGCCGGAAATTTTTTGAAATTTTACTGTAAAAACTAATTTTTTCCGGCTGTTTTTGGTTACCCCTTAGCCGTTTTTTCGTTACCCCTTGTCCCCGACGGCGATAGAGCTTGTCCCTTGTCCGGGTTTGGGGGGGGGCTTGGACCCCCCTCAGACCCCCCCGGGTTAACCTATGGCAAACACCGTTCAAACACTATTTAACAACAGTCTAACAAACTGACAAAGTAGTTGAACACTGTTAGTTTTATGCAACGAATTTTACCGTTCAACTGTTCAACTGTTGGACTGTTCAACCGTTCAAACTTTTATGCAACGGGGTAAATACTTGGCTATGACTAAAATCAATGCCACACTTGAAGTATGAACGGACAGAAGTATGAACCGGGCTTATGTTTTGGCAAACTTTCAGCAGCTGAGATCGCGTGAAATCCAAATTTTAATTAAGCCTTAGATTGAATGCACTATGTGAAGGAGCATAAACATTTATAAAATACTCAAAATTGCATGAATCACTAAAGTGAATAAAATATTGGCTTTATTTATACATTTTACGCAAAATTTGATCAATTTGTATTCGTCGTTAATTTGAACTTGTCCCTGTTGTGTAAGTTTCATACTAAGCACTGGATGCTTCAAATTCAGCAGTTTGTTAAAGTCTGACACAAAAATGTGTGTTCAAAATTGTGATCACTTATACTGCGTTTAATATTCATAGGACACCCATAACATTATCCCTGGACTGCACCAACCTAAGTTTCAGAATAGCTGCGGAATAGCAGAAGGCTAAGTCCAATTTTTGAATGGAAAACTAGTAGTTAGTCTTCTGCTATTCCGCAGCTATTCTTGAACTTTTTTGGTGCAGTCCAGGGTATATGTTTTCTGAATCGTCATGATTAGAGAAAAATTTTCATAAAATTTAAGATTTTGAAAAATTTCAAAAATTTCAAAATATTGGTTTATCGAGGCTTCTCTCCAGAATATGCACACTAAAAATTCCTTTCTTTCAGGAAAATTTTCCCTTCTGAAAACACGCAGGATGATGCAGGAGCGAAGAAAAACTTTTCGAAAAATTACCACTTTTTGAAACAAAATTCCAATGGATATTGAAAAAAATTGCGTGCAGATAAGTCTTCGATGTAAGGCTTAATTAAAATTTCGATTTCACGCGATCTCAGCAGCTGAAAGTTTGCCGAAACATAAGCCCGGTTCATACTTCTGTCTGTTGGTCCGTTTGCCCGTTTCCGTTTGTCCCTTTGCCAGTGTGTCCGTTTTATATTTGATTCATATTTTTGCTGTTTTGTTCCTTTGCTGTTCTGCAGTTTTCCAATTGTCCGAAAATTTGACCGTTTGGACTTGGGCTGAGTATAACTTTTTCCTTTTGTCCGGAAGCAACTGCTAATCAGATTTCGACTTTGCAAAGCTTCGTTTATTTTTCAAGTGTGGCATTGATTTTAGTCATTGCCAAGTATTTTATTTTGTGTATTGCATCTGGTAATGGGTGATCAGCTACATAGCGAAAATTGGATTGATGCTGTGAAACTTCGAAGATTTATTTACGACTGTGCTGAAAAGCATACTTTCAATAAAACTGCCACATGAAATGCATAGGCTGAGATTGCCGAAAAGGTAGGATAACTAGGTACTGTGAGGTTTTGAAACTTTTTATGAGGTTATCTTTGATTTCTAACAACACTGAAGAAACTAGGTATCGGCGAGGCACTTTTCGAGTGCCACGGCGCCCCAAAGGATATTTAATTATGACACTATATATAGCAATATATAGGCAATATATAGTCATTTACTGTCTCAAATAAATATCGCATAATGCTACTTTCTGCAACGTTTCATAAAAGCATAATAGGCTATTTCTTATGCTTTTGGTTTGCCTGCTTAGTTTGACGTTTTCACTTTTCGTTTACAATAAAAAATCAGGGTAATAAACTGCAAATAACTAAATCTTTCAAACAGCTTTGAAAACCTACAATATGTTTTTTTGCAGTTTTTGTTTTTTTTAAAATAAATCGCATATACCATTTCTAAAGCGTATTTTGCTGGAAGATGCGATTAATTTCGACTCAAATTTTGGGACACTTCCTTATTGGACAGCAATACAATTTAATAGCACACCATGGTAATAAAATATGCATGTATGCATTGATTCTTAAACCGTAATAAACTCAAGTTTCCATAAAAGCAGTAATATACATTAGTTAAAGGAACGATCAGTTGCAATCCGGCAGTATTTGAAAGGTACAATATGAATTATAGAATATACCATATATATAATATACAATATATACACAATCCGGCAGTATTTGAAAGGTACAATGCTTGCGCTAGAAAACTGCAGAATTAACTACGGATTCGTGGAATCCGAGATAACCATAGGGTTTCCCAAATTCTTCATTAATGGTTAATAACAAATCACCGAAATTTTCCAAACATCTTATTTCGATACCAATTCTTTCCTGGGATCGGATTGTTAAGTGAAACGATAAGAAATTTATGATTCTGTCATTATTCTCTCAATAAACATAGAGGAGACACCGGAATTGTTGTAATGGCTGTTAAGAGAGCACCAAATGAACCTTTAGTTTTTGCAACTACTGAGCTGTTTTAATGGTTAACTCACTATAACCCAAATACTAAATACTAATTGGACACGGGTATAAAATTGCCAATTTTGTGAACTTCAGTTTACTCAAAATTAACCTTTATATATGTTGGACAGAGTTTGTTCAATTATGCTCGACCGATACAACAAAAATCTATAGTCTAGTTCTGGTCTAGAGCCAAGTCTGACCGATTTGCACAGATTTCCGAAATCCTTTTTTAAACATGGTTTATGGCCTTTTCTGTGTAGGATCACTCTAGAAACTAGTTGCAAAAAATCTGACTGTATCACTAAAATGTTCTCATAATTCTAGCTTTCGAATGATGTATCAATTGCTATAGAAGTCCTCAAGTTATGCAGTTTTGAAAATGACTTCGGTAAACGTAACTGTCAGTTAAGGCGTAATTTATGCTGTCCGCTCATCTAAACTAAGAAGCTTCTACAGCAAAATCCCAGTTCTACATCAAGTGGTAGATGGGATCCCACAACATAACTGCTTTTGATATTTGTGAAATTGAATTGTCCCAGTCAATAATACGATTTTACCAGATAAGCGGCATTGCAATTACAGTTATTATGTTGTCATTGAAATTGAATATTAAATGTGAAGACTTTCGTAAA
>JASAND010029567.1:0-98391 GCA_030248195.1 Trissonchulus latispiculum | reverse complement strand
AAATAGAAGACACTTAAAGAGACAGAAGTTCTGTCACAGAACTACGTACGTAATAAAGCAGCACAGAAGTATATATAAGTGCGCCGCAGGCGAAATTTTTTAAAAATTTGTGAAGTTTATTAAAATTATGCTTAACTTTTACTCAAAGGTGCATATGAACAGCTGAAAAAATTTTCTAGGGGGGCCTTGGAATGTCAAAGGAGGGGACCCAAATCGCAAAGGGGGGGCCCGGGCGGCGGGCCCCCCATAGGTGTACCAGGCTACAGTTTACCCCCTGTGAGACCCCCCCCACGGAGAGGCCAGACCCCCACCCCCCACACCCGACCTCGACCTCGACTACTCCCCCCGCTCCAAGCCGAGCTCAGACCAGCTCCCCCCCCCCTAAAATGGGATCCAAACAAGATAATGCTAAATTTTTGCAATTTTTCAAAAATTTTCTGAAAAAATTGTCTAGAAAAAGTTAAGAACGCTAAAAAATAGGTTTGAAAACGCAATACGAGTGTTTTTATTAGATTTATGTCAAAAATAGTCGATATTATGTCCAAAAAGCATAGGTGTATATACCTTGAGAAAACGCTGGGGGAGGGGGTAGCCGAAATTAGGGAGGGTGGGGTCAGCCTGTTTGAGGTGGAGTGGGGTCCGGAAAAATCGAATCTGTGGGGGGGGGGGGGGGGAATTTAGGAAAAATTTGCGAATTCAAGCTAAAAACGTTAATTCCAACTAAAAATCAACAATATTTATTTGTTTTTGCCCATTTAGCCGAAAAAACTTTGGCAAAAAATTATAATTTTACTAATCTTGAGACAACATTCTCAAAATTTTGAGGGTGTGGTCTGCCTCCAAAATTTCGAGGGTGGGGTTGGCACCTTTCCATTTAGGGGGAGGGGTTCTCCCCCCCCCCCCCCCCGGCGCCCCGAGGCCAAAAAGGACCATTTTTAACTGAAAAAATTTGGGTACAGTTTTTTTTGAAAATTTCCGATTTTTGAGAAACCCCCAAGCCAGATTTAGACTTTTTACTCCCCCCCCCCAAACCAAACAGGTGTTACACCTACGCCCCCCCCCTGGATCCGCCACTGCTGGGGGGGGGGGGTGTAGAACCCCACCCCAAATGTCCGTTACACCTCTCACAGGGGGCTAGTCTGGTACACCTAGGGGGGGAGCATGTCGAAAATTCTGCAGGTGTAAGTAAATTTGTAAAAATATTTGGATGGTACGTTCCTCCCCATAGGTGTAATTTTTTTAACCCCTCCCCTCCACCACCAGCCATCAACGGTAGAAAATGCGATTTTTGGATAACAGAAAATTTTTGAGGTAGCTTGGGGGGGGGGTTGGGACTTGGGGGAGGTCCACAAAGGGGGCCCGCCCCCAAAATTCCGGAATAGGGGACCCCCACCCCAAATTCCCCTTACACCTATGCCCCCCCCTCAGGAGACTATGCTCGATCTGATCGACCCCGTTCAACCTTCATCCTTCACACCTGTTACCCTATTACTTAGCTAATTTCAAAAGTTAGCCCACAACCAAAAAATTTGCGTACCATCGAAACGGGACAAGTACGCAAAAAACAAATTGTGGTACGCTATAGTACGCAAAAAACTGATACGGTACGCAGCACAATGAATTTGCGTACTTACAGAATGTGGGTCAGGTTAAGAGCGATGTTAGGGGGGTGGGCTGGCATTTTTTTAGGGTTTTGAAAGTGGGGGGGCATCGCCTCCCCCCTCCCCTAGGGAGGGGGAAGTGGGGGGCTTCCGAAAAGTGGGGGGGGGGCGCGTCCAAGAAGGTATAAAATACCAAAATTTTTAGCGAAAAATTAGCATTTTTTAGGTAAAAACACAAAAAACAGCTTAAAATTAACGTTGTAAGTCCATAAATTAGCTAACAATTGAGAAAATTTTTGAAAATTTGACCTCAAAAACCTAATTTTTCGACACTTTTGGGCGACCCCCAAAAAAGTGGGGGGGGCTTGCCGAAAAGTGGGGGGCTGCGAAAAGTGGGGTGGCTTTCGAAAAGTGGGCCCCCCCCACTAAAAAATGCCAGGTGGGGGACCCCCCCACCATAATGACAAGTTTTGGCGACCCCCCCCAGATTTTGAGATGAGATTTTTGCTACTCCCCCAGAATTTTGGCAAAAAAGTGGCCAAAAATGGCATAAAATCGAAAATTTAGGGGGGTCACCCACCCTCCGTCGGGAACCCCCCCCCCCTCAGATTTTTTTGCCCAGCCAACCTATGTATGAAGTCCTAAGTTTCTCTGCTAAAGTGCCTGGAAATAAGCTATCATTACGAATAAACTAAGTTTTAGTCTTTAAAACGGCATTCTAGAGCGACCAGACTTCATATATAGTTCATACTGGTCGGTCAGTTTCGGAGGCCACCACTGACCGCTAAGCCTTCGGCAAGGTCAGCTGCCCCATTTGGAACGCTAGGGTGGCAGTTGGGGTTATTCACTTCAGTGCGCTCTATCCAAAACGGATGAGAAAGCGTTGCTAGCTCTGCTCTCTGGGGGGATCCGATCCTCTGCTGATTTTTTGTTTACGTGTGATTTTTTTTTAATCTCTTAACAGCAAATCATCGACCTTCCCCTACTGCAACTTACTGGTATATATATATAGGTCATAGAGCAGTGAAACTGGGGTGATTTAAAGCTCTGGGCTTTTTTTACTGGGGGGGGGGTGGAGGCATAGGTGTAACGGAGATTTGGGGTGGGGGAGGCTCCCCCCCCAACATTTTCTGGGGGGGCCCCCTCTGGCGACCCCCCCCCCAACCCCCCCCAGGACCCCCCCCAACCCTCCCCCAAAAAAATTTTTCATTTTTTATGCCAAAAATCGCATTTTCAGCCGTTTCTAATGATAAAAAACATCTAACCATAAAGTAATTTTAACATTAGACAATGGTTTTAAACTCAAAAACTTGATTGCCAACATGTTTCCAAGTCCAAAATAAGGACAATATTGAGTCATAAGATCCATAATACAGTTAAAAACGTGTATTTCTCATAATAATAAACAGTTTAAGCCAAAAATTTGGACATTTTTGAAAATTTTTTCAAAATTTACCCTAAAACTACCCAATTTTAGGCCATTTTTCGCGCCTTCGGCGCGACTACCCCCCCCCCCCCCCCGGTGGGGGGGGACGTCCCCCCCAAAAACGTTTTGGGGGAGGGTTGAAAAAAGGCTTGGGGGGGCTACCCCCCCCCAACCCCCCCCCACCTTACACCTATGGGTGGAGGGCGCCCTCCCCCCACTTTTTGGGGGCCCTCCACTCGGCCCCACGACCCCCACGTTTTTGGGCTTCCCCCCGCTCCACTCACTATAACGTGCCCTGAAAATGCCAAATTTTAAGGATTTTTGGTCAAAATTTTCAAAAATTTTCCGGCTTCGCCGGAATTTTTTGGTCAAAAATCGTCTATTTTGGTGCTCAAACTCAATTTTTGACCACTTTTAAGCATAGTTATAGCAGTATATATATGTAGAAAACAGGCCGTTTTTACTGCCAGATTCTAAAATTTTCAAAAAATTAGCGAAAAATTGCTAAAATTCGCCTCATTATCTTAAAAATCGCTAAAAATAGTTGAAAATTGGGAAAAATTTTCAGTTTTTTAGCGAAAAACCGATTTTTCTTCGACCCCTCCTCGAAAATTTTTCTTACCCCTCCCCCCAAATCGACTTTTTCTCGACCCCCCTCCCCCTTTTTTGCCAAACCCCCCACCCTACTTTTTTTCAAACCCCCACCCCCACTTTTTTCGCCAGCCACACCTATGGGGAGGGGGGTTTGGCGAAAAAAGGGGGAGGGGGGGTCGTCAAAAGTCAATTTGGGGGGAGGGGGGTCGCCAAAAGTCAATTTTGGGGGAGGGGGGGTCGCCACAAGTCAATTTGGGGGGAGGGGTAAGAAAAATTTTCGAGGGGGGGGTCGGCGAAAAATCGGTTTTTCGTCCAAAAACTGAAAAATTTTCTCAATTTTCAGCTATTTTTAGCGATTTTTAGCGTAATTAAGCAAATTTTAGAAATTTTTGGCTTATTTTTATCAGTTATTCAAAAAATTTCGAATTTTCAGCTAAAAATTTTCAAAAATTTAGGTAGGGGTTTGAAAATTTTTAGGCGGGGGGGGGGGTCGGCCGACGGCCGATTTGGTGGGAGGGGTAGCAAAAATTTTTTAGGGGGGGGGTTGGCGACCCCACCATTTGGGGGGAAATGGAGGGGGTCACCCCCCCCCTCCCAAAACACCTATGGGGGAGGAAATAGATTTTAAGGTTAAAAACCGAAAACTTTCTCAATTTGTAGCGATTTTTAACGTAATTAAGTGAATTTCAGCAAATTTTTCGCTAATGTTTCGTAACTTTTTAAAAATATTTCTATATTTTGGCTAAAAATTTTCAAAAATTTAGGTAGCGATTAACCTTCTCCCTTCCCATGAACATTTATCCTAAAGCCAAGCAACAATAATTCTTTGGAGAGAATTTTCAACTGTTCGCTTTTATGTTGTAGTTAGGCCAAATTTTAGTACTGCTAAATGATGCACGTTATGTGATACTATTTGGTGAAAGAAAATTTAATTAAACTAAAGTTTTTACTTTTGTGGATATGATCCACCACTTCAGCCAAATCGTTTGTTTTAAGACAGACCCGTCTCACTGTAGGTGAGCGGACAAGTAGGATTCCTAACAAAAAATAAAATTCATGAACTTGGCGTTATGCTCATTCAGCAAATAAATAAAAATTGTGGATTCAGTTGTCACGATCATTACGATTTGTAAATGAAGCACAATTAGTTTTTGTTTGATTACAAAATTGACTGTATGCCATATGGTAGCAGCCACTTCCATCAGGGGTGGGACGGGCCGGAGCGGTGGTCCGGCAGGGGTCATGTGACCGTGGGTGGGTCAGGGTCATACCCCACTGCCACGAACATATGATAATGTGTTAGGGGGGTGGGCTGGCATTTTTTTAGGGTTTTGAAAGTGGGGGGGCATCGCCTCCCCCCTCCCCTAGGGAGGGGGAAGTGGGGGGCTTCCGAAAAGTGGGGGGGGGGCGAGTCCAAGAAGGTATAAAATACCAAAATTTTTAGCGAAAAATTAGCATTTTTTAGGTAAAAACACAAAAAACAGCTTAAAATTAACGTTGTAAGTCCATAAATTAGCTAACAATTGAGAAAATTTTTGAAAATTTGACCTCAAAAACCTAATTTTTCGACACTTTTGGGCGACCCCCAAAAAAGTGGGGGGGGGGCTTGCCGAAAAGTGGGGGGCTGCGAAAAGTGGGGTGGCTTTCGAAAAGTGGGGCCCCCCCACTAAAAAATGCCAGGTGGGGGACCCCCCCACCATAATGACAAGTTTTGGCGACCCCCCCAGATTTTGAGATGAGATTTTTGCTACTCCCCCAGAATTTTGGCAAAAAAGTGGCCAAAAATGGCATAAAATCGAAAATTTAGGGGGGTCACCCACCCTCCGTCGGGAACCCCCCCTCAGATTTTTTGCCCAGCCAACCTATGTATGAAGTCCTAAGTTTCTCTGCTAAAGTGCCTGGAAATAAGCTATCATTACGAATAAGCTAAGTTTTAGTCTTTAAAACGGCATTCTAGAGCGACTAGACTTCATATATAGTTCATACTGGTCGGTCAGTTTCGGAGGCCACCACTGACCGCTAAGCCTTCGGCAAGGTCAGCTGCCCCATTTGGAACGCTAGGGTGGCAGTTGGGGTTATTCACTTCAGTGCGCTCTATCCAAAACTGATGAGAAAGCGTTGCTAGCTCTGCTCTCTGGGGGGATCCGATCCTCTGCTGATTTTTTGTTTACGTGTGATTTTTTTTTAATCTCAACAGAAAATCATCGACCTTCTGTTAAGATAATAGGGCAGTGTAAAAAGGAAATTGGCTATTTTGACATTTTACCGAAGCAATTCCGCTTAACAGGTGTATATATAGACAAACTGCTACTTCTTGTAGTCAGAGATATAATCTCACTGAGCACTGTTTTGTTATACTTTTAACTATTTAATAATTTCGTCTTTGTTTCTTCAACACTCCTCCTTGCTCAGTGTAGATTTCCAGATTCATGAATTAATTTGACACCCATAGCTTCTCGGCATTTTAGAAATTTGTCTTTAGTGACCGGCTTTGTTAAACAATCGGCCACCATATCTTCTGTTGGACAATAGACCACTTTAACTTCTCCACGCTTGATAGATTCTCTGATATAGTGATAGCGAATGTCTATGTGCTTTGTCCTGGCATGAAAGACCGGGTTCTTTGCCAAGGCAACAGCACCCTGATTATCTTCATAGAGTACCAATGGTTTCCCGTTAACGTCAATCCCAATCGAACCCAAAAACCGTCGAATCCACACCGCTTCTTGCGTAGCAGAACACAGCGCAATATATTCTGCCTCAGCAGTTGACAGAGCAACAACTGCCTGTTTCTTGCTGCGCCATGCTACAGCACCACCTCCAAACAGAAGCACAGTTCCGCTAACCGACTTCCGGTCGTCCTGATCACCCGCCCAGTCTGCATCTGAGTAACCATTCGGCCACCCTAAACTCGTCTTTGTCTTCTTATAGGTTAAGGCGTAGTTGGATGTAGCTTTGAGATATCGCAAGATCCTTTTAGCAGCTGTCATGTGACTTTGATTCGGGCAAGAACAGTATCTGGCTATCGTCCCAACAGCATGAGCCACATCTGGTCTTGTTGCTACAGCAAGGTATAGCAGGCTGCCAACAAGTGACTGATATTCTTTCTTATCAGCCGCTTGACTCACCCCGTCATCTTGAATCATCTTTTGACTCGGATCGGAAGGAGTTGAAATTGTTTTCGCTGAGTTCATTCCAAACTTTTCAAGAAAATTCTGGATGTACTGATTCTGATGCAAATATAATGATTTGCGTTTCTTGTCTTGCACAACAGAAATTCCTAGACAGTAGTGAAGTTCACCAAGATCCTTCATCTTGAATCCTTGGCTGAGCTGCTTCTTGACTTTTGTCATTTCCTCCTCTGTTTTTGTCAACAGTATCAGGTCGTCCACGTAGACAGAAACTATGGCAAGAGGATCTAATCTGTAGAATATGCAAGGATCCAGCTCTGACTGTTGGAAACCTGTTGACTTCATGTGATCTGTGAAGGCTATGTTCCAACACCTCGGCGCTTGCTTGAGTCCATATAGCGATTTCTCCAATTTGCAAACTTTCTCCTCCTGACCAGGCACCACATAGCCCTCCGGTTGTTCCATGTAAATTTCCTCTTCCAGTGTACCGTTCAGAAACGCTGTGACGACATCCATCTGATGTATCAGAAGACCGTTCTGAACAGCATACGAGAGAAGAGTTCTGATCGACGTGAATGTTACCACGGGTGAAAAGGTCTCTTCATAGTCGACCCCATAGGTTTGTGCATAACCTTTGGCCACTAGCCTCCCCTTAAACCGTTCTACGGTGCCATCACCGTGATGCTTGACCCGGAACACCCACTTGCAGCTCACTGGCTTTCTACCTTTGGGCAAATCCACAAGTTTCCATGTTCTGTTTTCCATGAGAGAGTTATACTCAGAATCTGCAGCTTCTTTCCACTTGGCGGCATGCTCACTGTTGAGAGCTTCCTTCATCGTTTTTGGCTCCGTGATCCAGTGTGTGCCCACAAGCGCGAAGTGGTTCTGCAGCAACTCTTCTTCATCCAAGACGTGAAGTCCAAACTCTTCTTCGAACTTCGGATTCAGTCGCTGACCCTTGCCTTGTCTCTGAGAAGGCTCACGCCGTGAAATCAAGTTCCCTCGAGCTTCCGCCATCGGCTGTACATCTGCTTCCGGAATAGACTCTTCGTCGTCTGAAAGCTGACGCCTTACTTCTTGTTCTTGAATTTGAATGTCTTGTCCTTGTTGGCCATCAGCTTGAATCTCCACATCTGCAGTTTGAACATGACTGCTGATTTCTGTAGTTAATGATTTCCGTTCATCAAAGATCACATCTCTTCTAATGACCACTTTGCGTTGTCTTTGATTGTAGAGCCTGTATCCTTTCGTTCCAAACGCATAGCCGACGAATACCATTTTCTCGGCTTTCGGATCCACTTTCTTTCTTTCCCCCTCTTGGATCCGTGCATAGGTTGTACAACCAAAGACACGGAGATGGCTGACGTTAGGCACCCTTCCATACCATTGCTGATAAGGAGTCATCCCATCCTGAAGTGCACGCGTAGGGATGCGATTCTTGATATAGACAGTAGTGTTTATTGCTTCCGCCCACAGAAACTTTGGAAGATTCGCTTCTGCAATCATAGCTCTGGCCATATCCATTAAAGTTCTGTTCAGTCGCTCTGAGACACCATTTTGTTCAGGTGTATGGGGAACTGTTTTCTGATGTTTGATCCCCCTCTTTTTCAGATACTGTTCAAACGCATTGCTAGTGTACTCTCCACCGTTATCTGTTCTTAGGGTTTTGATCTGTTCTCCACACTCATTTTCTACCTCTGCAGAAAATTCTTTGAATTTATCCAGAACACCGCTTTTTTCTTTGAGGAAGTACACACGAGTGCACCTGGAAAAGTCATCAGTGAACGAAACAAAGTATCTGTTTCCTCCAAGAGTTTGAGGCATAATCGGACCACATACATCACTATGAATGAGTTCAAGTCTTTTCGTCGTTGAACTGTCCTTTCTCTTTGGAAAACGCTGTCGAGTGATCTTACCTACAGCACACGGTTCACAGAGGAAATCATTGTTTCTTTTGAGTTCTGTAGGTTGAAGATCCACTCCTCGAATCCTTTTCTTTTCAACAGCTTCCTTTATGCGTTGGCGACTGATGTGTCCCAGGCGACTGTGCCAGAGCTCTGCTGATGCAACTCCGGCCAATTCATTTTCTTTATTTTCTATACAGCTGATGTAGTAGAGCTTTCCTTTCTTCTCGCCAAGAGCTCGTAGCTCTCCAGCTTTTGATTGGATCTTGACAATCTGATTCTGGAAAGATACTTTGTTGCCTTTTCGCACTACAGCTCCAACTGAAAACAGGTTGGCTGCTAAATCTGGAACGTAGAAAACATCTGTTAGGGTAGTGCTGAACGATTCACCACTCTGTAACGGGAAAGTGAGACGAACTTTCCCTTTTCCGATCGCATCCAGCGCTCTAGAGTCTCCAAGGTAGATCTTTTCTGGCTTCGGCAGTTCCTGAAACTCCAACAGCAACGACCGATCCCAAGTCATATGGGCCGTTGCACCAGAATCGATTACCCAAACTCCCTGAGTTTGAGACTTGCCAGAGGCTAATGTAGTGAAAGCTTCTTCTTGTGAATCGTTGTCATTGTTAGAATTCCCACCATTGTGATATTTGGCTGCGTGAGCACCACTCTTTCCTGTTCGTTGACGACAGTCACGGGCAAAGTGGCCAGGCTTGCCACAAACAAAGCAGGACTTTGTAGCCTTGTTCTTCTGGGTATGCCCCTTTGCACCAAATCTTTTCTTCGGACCACTCATCAATGCTGAATTTTCTGACCCTCTTTCTGGTTCTCTTTTCTGTTCCTCGTTCAGTAGAGCTTGAGTCACAAAGCCCAATTTCGGAACATCTTCCCTGGCCTCTAGAGCAGTTACTAGAGTTGAATAGCTGGCAGGCAGACCGGACACGAGAATGCATACCTGAATCTCTTCACTCATTTCGGAATCCACCTGTCGTAGCTGATCAACCAGACTTTTATGTTGTCTCAGATGATCCTGGATAGGAGTCCCATCTTCCATTTTGAGCCGAAAGAACTGCTTCATTAGGTATAACTTTCGTGAAGTAGTCTTTCGTTCAAAATGACCCTGCAGCGCATCCCAGACGGCTTTTGGTTCTCCATCATCACACCCGGACACCACGTATAATAAAGTCTCAGAAATAGCACTGATAATTGTAGCAGCAGCTCTATCTCTGTTCAGTTTGTCTTTGTTGATGGCATCGGCAGGGTATGGAGGATGCACCCGCTCGACCGACCCGTCAACGTATCCCCAAAGTCCTTTTGCCCTCAAAATAGCACGCAGCTTGAACTGCCATGTAGTCCAATTGGCATCAGTCAGACTTTCCATCACCCACTTTTCACCTTCGGAGGACATCCTATATAAAGGACCAGGTCCTCAATAAAAGTTGTAAAAGCAAAGTCACTGACCGCCAACCAACCCGGTTCAATATCAGTTCAGTTCAAGAAACACAGGACCCCACTTTACCAGAGATAAAGCCCAGAAACCGCGTAGACTGGGCCCATAACCATTGTTAAGATAATAGGGCAGTGTAAAAAGGAAATTGGCTATTTTGACATTTTACCGAAGCAATTCCGCTTAACAGGTGTATATATAGACAAACTGCTACTTCTTGTAGTCAGAGATATAATCTCACTGAGCACTGTTTTGTTATACTTTTAACTATTTAATAATTTCGTCTTTGTTTCTTCAACACCTTCCCCTACTGCAACTTACTGGTGTATATATATAGGTCATAGAGCAGTGAAACTGGGGTGATTTAAAGCTCTGGGCTTTTTTTACTGGGGGGGGGGTGGAGGGCGCCCTCCCCCCACTTTTTGGGGGCCCCCCACTCGGCCCCACGACCCCCACGTTTTTGGGCTTCCCCCCGCTCCACTCACTATAACGTGCCCTGAAAATGCCAAATTTTAAGGATTTTTGGTCAAAATTTTCAAAAATTTTCCGGCTTCGCCGGAATTTTTTGGTCAAAAATCGTCTATTTTGGTGCTCAAACTCAATTTTTGACCACTTTTAAGCATAGTTATAGCAGTATATATATCTAGAAAACAGGCCGTTTTTACTGCATTTTTAGCGATTTTAGACCACTTTAGTCCCCCCCCCACTTTTGGCCCCCCCACTAGTGGGGGGGGGGCATAGATGTGTTAGGGGGGTGGGGACGACCCCCCCCCCCAGATTTTTCAGAAGTTAGCTAGGCCCCCCGATTTTTGGCCAAAAAGTGGTCAAAAATGGCATAAAATCGAAAATTTAGGGGGGGTCCCCCCCACCCTCCGTCGGAACCCCCCCCCCCCAGATTTTTTGCCCAGCCACACCTATGGGGGGGCGAGTCCAAGGTATAAAATACCAAATTTTTTAGCGAAAAATTAGCATTTTTAGGTAAAAACACAATAAAATCGCTGTTTTTAAGCTTAAAATTAACTTATACAAGAATAAAAATGCTCCGGTGGAGCATGAAAAATGCAATATGGGCGACACTGGGTTTTAAGCGGACAGAGGACTACGTTTTAAAACGTTAATATGGGAGGGGCAGGTTGTAAATGCCAGGAGGACTAGGTTAAAAGCGCACTAATATGGACCAGCTTCGCTGAACAACCTATATTCGCGAAAACTGTCCAGAGTTTCTATCGGCTGCTGCTTGCTATATATTGCTATTGGCAGTTCTTCGGAAAATTGTACGATTTGTCAGCATGGCCTGCAAGTATGTGGTCGTGCTCTTATTATACAACTTAATAATACACGTACATAACGTCAACTGCTTTTCGCATTAACTTAACACAAGATTCTGCGCTGACAGTGCAGAAAAAACACCTTGAACACCTTTCTATCAGAACTGCATTGTTTATTTGGAATAAGCTTTAATATTTCAAAATCGTCCCGCTTGCTTTGAAAGCTGAAGAATGTAGATATTACTCGTATGTCATGTGGAGTGGAGCATGAGTGACCGCGAATATGGGTTGTTCAGCGAAGCTGGTCCATATTAGTGCGCTTTTAACCTAGTCCTCCTGGCATTTACAACCTGCCCCTCCCATATTAACGTTTTAAAACCTAGTCCTCTGTCCGCTTAAAACCCAGTGTCACCCATATTGCATTTTTCATGCTCCACCGGAGCATTTTTATTCTTGTCCTATTTCATTTTTAAGGTTAAGTAAAAGCAAAAAAGTTTCCTATTCCTCAGTAAAAAGCAAAAACGTTAAAGCTGAGTGAAAGATATATACTTTAAAAATTCCGCCAATCATTAATCGTCAACCGAAAGTACAGAACAAAGAAGCTTGAATAGTTCCAAGTGCAATAGTTTTAGTTACTGTATTTAGCATATATATATAGCACTCTACTGCAGCGCAACCAAATGCAAACTTTACTGTCAGTGAAGGAAACTCATACGGCATGATTTGCAATGCTCTGCCGCAGGGTTTTCTTTTTGTGTAAAATACTGTGTATTTACACAAAATAAATAAATTTACACAGTGAAAAACTAATTTACACACCAGAATACACAGCCAAATTTTCGAAAATTTTTGCAAAAAGTGCTCTGAAAAAATAGTTTTCAAGCCCTTCATATTTAAAGTAGCTCTAGCTTTTAGCTGGGGGCTGCCGCCCCAGACCCCCGCCGCTTTCCAATCATTTACCATGGTTTTCTGCATTACGACATGATTATAGGTTGTTTCTGCAAATACATCTGCTTATCCGGTTGCGTATAATTTATTCACGTACAGCGTGCAAATATTTGTAAGATAGTATAGTTTATAGCTAGTACATACGATTCAATATCGTTTCTTGAACCAGGGGCGGATCCAGGGATGGCGGGGGCGCCCCCCCGTCGCGATTCGAAGGCAGGAAAAATTAAGGAGAGAAAGAGGAAAAAGGGCAAAAAACAAAATTTCTCGCCTTCGGCGCGAATTTCCTACATTTTAACCACATATTTATTGCATTTATGAAGAAAAAGCTTGAAATGCATCTGATTTTTCGGAGAAAATTACCACTTTTGCCTAAAAATGTCCAGAATTTTTAAGATTTTTTTAAGAGTTTATGAAAAGAATTAAAGATCCGAAGACCGATTTTATTGCAAAAACAAAAATTTCTTCAACTTCTGGGGGGCTCCGCCCCCGAGCCCCCCATTTTACCGCCCACCTCACGACATCCTGGATCCGCCAGTGTCTTGTACATATATATCTTTTATCATAAAAAGCAGTCTGAGCCACAAAAATTGTTGCTGTCTAACACAATAGGTCAGGGACGCACATAAGCGGGGGGGCGGCCGCCCCCCCGAAACCAGATGTAAAGGAAAAATTTTATTGTCCGCGCGCAGCGCGGACATAAAATTTCAAAAATTTTCGCGCCTTCGGCGCGAAATCAACTTTATTTTTGCTTTATTTACCCTTATTTCGGCGTTTAAACCTTTCAATAGCAACGTTTAAAAGATTTTCAAAAATTGAATTTTTGCTTAGTTTACGCTTGTTTTTGCTTTTCAAACCCAATTTTCAAAAATTTTTCAACTTCTGGGGTGCTTCGCCCCCCAGACCCCCCCCCCCAAGTTTTTCTGAGGTCCGCCCCCCGCGAAAAAATTTTCTATGTGCGCCACTGCGAATAGGTATATATTCAAAACGAAAGCTAACAGAATGCAACTGTTCAATGCGTTTTTGCCGATAATTTTAAAAAATTTCTCAACTTCTGGGGGGGGGGGGGGCTCAGAATGGGTGTTTTCTGTTCATATTATGGAAAATTCCCCTACAGCAATTAAAGCTTCGAACCTTTTAGTACGTAACCAGAATGTTTGTGAAAACATTATTCCAAAAAGTTGGAAAATTAAAGAAATGGTTTCAGTAGGCGAAGTTTTTTCAGAAATTAGAATTTGTCCAATCCTAGGTTTGGCATTTAATGGATTATATTATCTTTTTAGACTTTTCTATTGCGAATTTTATTACAATTTACGAAATTTCCTCAGCGTCTGGTGGACTCCGCCCCCAGACCCCCCGCGTGGGTTCTTCTGCGTTACACGGACGTGTCCCCCACGAACGTTACACAAGTGCAGTTGCCAGAACTTTTGATTGAATGATCCGAAAATAACGCTTAAATTTATTTTATTTCGTATTATATCTCAAAAACAACACTTTTAGATTTTACACAGCTTCAAACAAAAATACACACTGAAATTTAAATTTACACAAGATTTACACAGGTCTGATTTTGAAAAAGAAAACCCTGCTCTGCCGCACTTTTGTGCAAAATTTCGGACGATTGCAACGTACTTGTAGCTAGTTATAGGCCGTGCTGTACTTCAGCAGCACTCTACTGCAGCGCAACCAGATGCAAGCTTTACTGTCGGTGAAGGAAACTCATACGGCACGATTTGCAATGCTCTGCCACACTTGTGTGCAAAACTTCGGACTATTGCAAACTTACCTGTAGCTAGTTATAGGCCGTGCTGTACTTCAGCAGCATTCTACTGCAGCGCAACCAGATGCAAACTTTACTGTCGGTGAAGGAAACTCATACGGCATGATTTGCAATGCTCTGCCGCACTTGTGTAAAAAATTTCGGACGATTGCAACTTACCTGTAGCTAGTTATAGGCCGTGCTGTACTTCAGCAGCATTCTACTGCAGCGCAACCAGATGCAAACTTTACTGTCGGTGAAGGAAACTCATACGGCATGATTTGCAATGCTCTGCCGCACTTGTGTAAACAATTTCGGACGATTGCAACTTACCTGTAGCTAGTTATAGGCCGTGCTATACTTCAGCAGCACTCTACTGCAGCGCAACCACATAGTAACATCGTAATAAGTATGCGAAACGTATCTATAATAGTTTGTCATGTCCTAAACTATCTGTATGCCGAATTTCAAATACCAGTGACGAATGAATAACTTGTTATCGACGGTGCTGTGTTTGAGACAGCACGGTGGAAGCTAGAGAGTGCACCAACTAACATAGCTACAGTTCCCCCTTACTACAGACATAATTTTCACCAAGATTCATATGTTTAGCCGTTTACAGTAAGTCTACAGACAGCGTGCTATGGTTGCTGCATAATAGTACAGCACGATAGCAGCACCGCACAGAGCTGCGACTATGCTCATCGTGTTCAGCGACCCCGATAACCCTTACATGCGTTCCACTATATGGCCCAAAGCAGCATATTTAGGCCTATTTTTGACTATTTTCTGTGGAGTTGGGACTTAGAAACTTTTCCGAAAATGGCCATTTGGACCAACTTCCTTTGGGCCGGCCGCCTGAACGGTCCAGAACCTAAATAAAAAATCGGCCAACGTTACGCACTAGTATCCCCTCCGTACTTGTTCATGCAACAAACCGCGTGTCTCTAGCTTGTTCCCTGAGCCCTGTGGGCGTGACACAATATGGCCGTTTTTTGGGCAAAAACGCCGTCAGGCCACTTGTGGCCGGCCGGCCAGGTGGCATGCCGGGCCGGGCAGCGAAAAGATATAGCGCGGGGCACATGGGACCATATCGGCATTCAGAAAATATAAACCTTTCCGGCTGAAAATGCTCACATCTTTCAAACACCTCTGCACAAAATAGCCCTTTTCCAAGCGTGACTAACACAGAAAAAAACAAACGGACCTAACTTGTCCGGAAGCAAAAATTCTCAAAGTTGAAAATTTTGACCAAAACTTTTTTGCAACTTGTTGTACTCGTCGTGTAGATTCCAACGATACCAAACTTGCCGAGTTTCGTTCAGTATTGAGCTGGCACGGTGCTCGAACGAGTCTCATAGGGCCGCGCAGCGCCTTTTACACCCATACTGGCTTTTTCCTAGGCAAAAATTTCTGGGGGTGGGAAGTCTGGGGGGGTCCCCCCCCAGGTCGGGGGGGGGGGGGGCCCGGATTTCTGGGGGGGGGGGAAGAAAATTTTTTCGAAAAATGTCTAAAAATAGCTATTTTTTGCTGCTGAGCTAAAAAATTCACTATTTTTAACTTAAATTTAAGCTTAAAATAGCTAAAACATGCTTAAAAATGGGTAAAAATCCGGCGACGCCGGAAAAAATTTTCAAAATTTGCCCTAAAAACCCAATTTTTCTGGGCACTTTAGGGTAGGGGGGGGAAGGCCCGAATCCTGGGGGGGGGCGATTCTGGGGGGGGCAAGCCAAGTCTGGGGGGGCCCACCCCCCCCCTGTAGGAAAAAGCCAGATTATAGGGGGTCGCTCTCGCGCCCCCCTATAATATAAGTCCATAAATTAGCTAAAAATTCAGAAAATTTTTGAAAATTTGCCCTCAAAAACTTAATTTTTCGACACTTTTGGGTGACCGTGACCCCCAAAAAAGTGGGGGGGGGCTTGCCGAAAAGTGGGGGGCTCCGAAAAGTGGGGGGGGGGCACCGCCCCCCCCCCACTAAAAAAATGCCAGCCCACCCCACTTTTTTCGCCTAGAAAAAGCCCAGAAGCTTAGCGCAAGACCTATCCATGGGTCCTCAAGCTCAAAGTAATCGATTTCGTTTAGTTTTGCGGAAGTTCTAGCCAATTAATCAAATTTTGACTCTTTTGTTAAGCCTGCCCCTCCCCCACTTGGTAGCACGTCTCCCCCAAACAATATTCTGAGTGAGGGGTGGGGCTGGAAAATGGCTAACCACCTCCCGCGTAACACCTATGATCACACCTATATATATGTGCTATGGTTAGATATGTATGTCTGAGCATGTTATATAGATGGTTGCTTCTATCTTTCATATTTACGGGCATGACTAGGCAAAAAATTTGGGGCAGGCAGAGGGGAGGAACGAATGTGTTTTTACCTAGTTGGCTGGGTTTATTTTACTGGGGGGGGGTGCCCCCCCCCCACTTTTTGGGTTCCCCCCCCACTCGAGCACCTCCCCCCACTCGTTCCCCCCCCCATTTTTTTGGGCTTCCCCTCCCCACTCACTATAGGGTGCCCAGAAAATGTCAAATTTTTAGGATTTTTGGTCAAAATTTTCAAAATTTTTCCGGCTTCGCCGGAAATTTTTGGTCAAAAATCGTCTTTTTTGGTGCTAAAACTCAATTTTTGAGCACTTTTAAGCTTAGTTATAGCAGCATATGTAGAAAACAGGCTTTTTATACGGTATTTTTGGCATTTTTAGCCCATTTTATTGCCCCCCCCCCACACTATTCGACCTTCCCCCCTAAAGTAAACCCAGGTTGGTTTTTTACTTGATTATTGTTGTTTAGCAGAGGAGAGTCAGAGATGACGACTTCCGCCAACTCCGCTCCGTCTGGCTATGCGGTTTTGGCCAATTTTGAGATTCAGAAAAAGATTGGAAAGGGCCAGTTCAGTGAAGTCTATCAGGCAAAATGCAAATCTGATGGGAGCGTTGTTGCCTTGAAAAAGGTACAATATCTGGGGGTTTTTTACTGGGGGGGGTTGGGGGCGCCCCCCCCACTTTTTGGGTTCCCCCCCCCACTCGACCTCTTCCCCCCCCCACTCCTCCCCCCCACTTTTGTGGGCTTCCCCCTCCCACTCACCCTAAGGTGCCCAGAAATTGCCAAATTTTTAGGATTTTTGGTCAAAATTTTCAAAAATTTTCCGGCGTCGCCGGAATTTTTTGGTCGAAAATCGTCTATTTTGGTGCCAAAACGTAATTTTTGTGCACTTTTATGCTTGGTTATAGCAGTATATGTAGAAAACAGGCTTTTTATACTGTATTTTTGTCATTTTTAGCTCATTTTATTCCCCCCCCACTTTTGGACCTCCCCCCCACTTATTTTTTGCCTAAAAAACCCCAGTATATACATATATATACGTATATATATATATATGTGTGTGTATATATATACTTATTGATTGTTAGATGATTCTAAGTTGCAGTGAACAGCGAAAACCGCTAAGACCTGCAGTCTAGTTAGTCACTAAAGGCAGATGAGAAAGGGCCAATGAATGGTCCCACCCATGGGGGAGGGTCGAAATCGCCTTTTTCTTTTTGCCAGAATTCCGGGGGGAATTGATTCCCTTTCAGTGTTGAAACTTCAAAACAGGAAAGGTTTCTGGCAGCATAGCCAGAACTACCCCCAGTTTCAAAGCCAGAACTACCCCCAGTTTTTCAAGATATATATTGGCTGCGCTCCGGCCAATGTCCACGGTTTTAACAATTTTTTAATTCAAACAAATCTAAATTGGCTCCAAACAACAACAAAAAATTACATTACTAAATTTCTTGAGCAATGTCACCACAGACGGACAAGGGGGAAATTCCCCGCTCGGCGAAGTCGCCCACAAGGGGATTGCTCCTCGAGGTGTAAATTGCCCAAAGAATAGATTTACGGCTGAAATTTCCTAAAATTGTCCGGCTGCGCCGGTTTTCTTTGCTTAAAATTACTAATTTTTGCTAAAAAAATCCGAAAACTAGTTTTTTTAAAAACTGCTCTTTTTCGGTAAAAACGGCAAAACTCGATATAAATCGCTTTCAAAAGTGCGCCTAGAAGGGGTATATATATACCCAATTCGAAAAATTCTAAAAACAAACAGAATATTTACACTATGTCCTTAATGTCTATACCTGCCAAGCCACCTTTTGTGACGACAGTTTCGTAAGTCATCGTCGAAGTATCAGATTCATCGCTAGGAATTCTTTCATCATCAGCCGTTGCATACTCTTCATTACTATTAGAAGAATTCATATTTACCAAAAATTACCAATAACTTATCTAAATATAAATAAAAGAAAAAATTAAAACATTTACATACCATTCAATTCATACGTATATATATACTGCATAAAAGTGCAAGGTGATAAAATAGCATTTACGGATCGCTTTGTTATGCCCGACCATTCCTGATTGTGGGACTCATCAGGGTCTTACAATCAGGTTCAAATTTTTTTAAAATCAGAGTAGAAAATTAAAAATTTATTTTTGACAATGAACTGTTCGGTTTTGTTTGCTTCCACAAGGGCCAGTGAAATTTGACCTCTCGTTCAGATATGAACGTCACTTTAATTGTCTCTCCTTTTTTCTCTTTCTTTCGCTGTAGGTCCAAATCTTCGAGATGATGGATGCCAAAGCCCGCCAGGACTGCATCAAAGAGATCGACCTGCTGAAACAGCTGAATCATCCGAATGTGATCAAATACTACGCCTCCTTCATTGAGGACAATGAGCTGAACATTGTGCTGGAGCTGGCAGATGCGGGCGATCTGTCCAAAATGATCAAGCATTTCAAAAAGCAACGGCGCCTCATTCCCGAACGGACCATCTGGAAGTATTTTGTCCAGCTGTGCGAAGCCCTGCAACATATGCACGATCGGTGGGTCTCTCTCTGGTGGGGTTTTGTGGTTTTCCGGTGGGGGGAGGGAGAGGCTTTTAATTTCTGGTTTTTTGTGACGATTGTGGAATATATAGATATGGAATGTGGGAAAAATGGGTTGCGTGGGTTTGAACATGGCTGTTAAACGCGGTTTGTGGCAAATGTGTATTGAAGGGTTTTGTGGTTTTCGAGGGGGGGGGCGATTTTTAATTTCTGGTTTCTTGTGACGATTGTGGAATATATAGATATGGAATGTGGAAAAAATGGGTTGCGTGGGTTTGAACAGGGCAGTTAAACGCGGTTTGTGGCAAATGTGTATTGAAGTATCAGCTTGGTACCGGTTTTTGTGTCAAACTTACATGGACAAGGGGTGTACTGGGGGTGTACCAGGTACACCCTGATTTCCGGGGGGACCGCGCAGTGCGCAAGCAAAATCAGGGGGACCGCGCAGCGCGAGCGAAGCGAGCGCTATTCCTTATGTCAAAATTGCGCAATTCAGCGTGAACTATTCAGAAAAACTATGTTCTAATTAATAAATATTGTCCTTCTATTTAATTTCCACAAAAATGTGAAAGTTTTGAAGAGCTTCGCAAGGAGATTACAATCTCTGAAATGAATGAAAAATGAGTGAGAAATTCAGCAGGTGTGCATATTTGCGCATACCTTGAAAATGTCGCGATCCCTGTCGCGTATCCTACCGCTCTCGCCTCCCACGTCGCCCGAACCCCCCCCCCCCACCGTTGTCCGAAGGGGGACTGCGCAAACTGATTTCTGGTACACCTTGTGAAGAGAGACCTTGCCCATGTATGGTGTCAAACCTGTTTGGAAAATTGGGAATAAAAATACACTCACTGCTGATCTGCGCAAAGCGGTATAGACTTTGATTTATCTACTGATCAGGGTCTTGTTAGCGGACCTAACAATTTCTAAGACTTTCTGATGTCGAAGCTAGGGCCAATTAGAAAGCTCAACGGCTAGCGGGCAGGAAGGAATACAACTAACTGGCTATTATGCAGGAAGCTAAGCTGTAACTTTGTTGTGTACTGAGCATTAGTTTGTACATTAATCAAGCTATATACGTGGGAAGTGTTTTATGGCAAAGGTGGATAGCTTTATATGCGCGGAGCATACAGATTAGAATTTCTCAAGTTGCGCAAAGTTTAAAAACTGTTCACGGCACAGCAAAGAGAGGCTAAATGTTGGTGCCAAAAGTTTAAATTTTCATCTCTTGTACCACAAGGGCTCAAGATTTTGGCAAATTCTCATCCACTACTACCATAACCGTGCGGAAACCACCGAAAATGGGGGCTCCGCTGTCTGCAGTAACAAGTATTATTCTAAGTCTTGCCTGTTTGAGCTACTTTTAACGTTGCAGTGAATGCATGCAATTATTACATGCAATTACTCCAATTTTCATCGTTTTTTTGATAATCCTGTGTTTTCCCTGATGATAAATATAACTTTGGTTGGATTCCTTCTGTCTTTTTTGCCTTTGCAGCCGAATTATGCACAGGGACGTTAAACCTGCCAATGTGTTCATCACGGCTCAGGGTATTGTGAAATTGGGGGATTTGGGTCTTGGTCGCTACTTCAGCTCCAAAACAACGGCTGCTCATTCCTTGGTCGGTACGCCATACTATATGAGGTATATACAATAGCACATACAGTACATATGTCGCAGTCTAAAAGCATTTTCTGTCTAATTGCAATTAGACGGAGAATTTCAGTCCAATTGCAATTGGGCTAGTCTAATAGCATGAGACTGAGCAAACTGCTGTTAGACTGAAAATTTTCAGTCTAATTGCAATTAGACGTACCATTGTTCGTCTAATTGCAATTGGGCGAACAGTGTCTCGTCTAATTGCATTTTGATATAAAATGTTTTGTTTAATGCATAAGAACAGCGCGAAAAGATATTAAGTCATTACGAATAGCTTTGAAAACATGGTAGAATTCTATTTCGTTTAGACATTGAAAACGTGAAAACTTTAAAGGATTGAAAGGATACCCCAAAGGATTTTGAAAACATAGTAGAAATTGTCTATAACTTATTAATTAGAATTTGAAGACTTTCAGAAGCTTAAAATTTTTTTAAAAATTTCAAATTTTGACAGTCGAAATAATATTTGGATCTCAAGTTTTTATACAGTTTTTACAATATTTTTTTATTTTACACGAACATTTTTATTATTGCATAAAAGCCCTCAAAGTAAAAATGGGTTAAAATAAAAAAGTAACAGTATATAACATTCTTTCAAAACAGTAATACTAATTCACAAATAACTGCGAACCCCCACAAAAACAAAACCTTTTATGCAATAAAAATGGATTTTCTTGTTAAAATTATTTCCTCCCCAGTGATCAATACTTGCAATCCAAATTAAAGTTCGATTGGTAAAGGTTTGAAAGTTTAAGCTTTTGGATGTCTTAAAATTAAAAGTAAATTACATTAGATGTGTGCACTAAACTCTTCAAGTCTTCAATATTTAAACGAAAAGTATTTCTACTATGTTTTTAAAGCTATTCTTAAAATATTTTTTTCGAATTTATGTGCCCTTCTCCGTATACAGTTACAATGAAGCGCTGTTCTAATACATAAACATTTGACATCAAAATGAAATTAGACGAGGCTCTGTTCGCCCAATTGCAATTAGACGAACAATGGTACGTCTAATTGCAATTAGACTGAAAATTTTCAGTCTAACAGCATTTCACTCAGTCTCATGCTGCTATTAGACTAGCCCAATTGCAATTAGACTGAAATTCTCCGTCTAATTGCAATTAGACGGAAAATGCTTTTAGACTGCGACACATACATACATTAGTACGTGTCTAGTGTGTCTCACATGTTCTGTTGGTTGATTTATAATTAGATTAAGAAATTTTAATTATAATTGGCTGGCATTTTTTAGGGTTTTGAAAGTGGGGGGCGCTTCGCCCCCCCCTAGGGAGGGGGAAGTGGGGGGGGGGCTTCCGAAAAGTGGGGGGGGGCAAGTCCAAGACATAAAATACCAAAATTTTTAGCTAAAAATTAGCATTTTTTACGTAAAAACACAAAAAAATCGCTGTTTTTAAGCTTAAAATTAACTTATAAGTCCATAAATTAGCTAAAAATTGAGAAAATTTTTGAAAATTTGACCTCAAAAACCTAATTTTTCGACACTTGGGCGACCCCCAAAAAAGTGGGGGGGATGAAAGTGGGGGGGCTGCCAAAAGTGGGGGGCTTTCGAAAAGTGGGGGGCCCCCACTAAAAAAATGCCAGATTGATTAATATTTTTAATTTTTCATGTTTTTTTGGAATTTGTGAATGGGATGGATGAAGGAGTGAAGAATTTCGGTTGGGCATGTACTGGCAGACAGGCAGGGCCGCTAACTGTTCTGTGACCACTAGCGTCTAGTGTTTTGACGGCAGTTTTATGGTGCAATTTTTTGGGAAAATTTGGTGCAAATATTCCTTAAAAATTTGTTTTGTCTCATTTGGTGCAAATATTCCTTAAAAATTTCTTTTGTCTCATTTTAGGGGTTGACACCCGAATGCCCCTCTGGCGGCCCTACCCTTCAAGTAAACATTAAAATGGTGACGATAGCACAGCCCACTCATGATCCTAAAATGATTCGAAAACCGAGCCAGTCTTGAGCCTAAACCAGGGGCCGATGTTATACAGCGATTTAACCCGGTTAAATCGCTAACCCGGTTTAGAAACCGAGTTATCAACCCTAGCCCAATGTTATAAAAATGGGGTTGAAACCCGGGTTTCGCTGGAGGGGTTAGGATTAACCTTTAACCTAATGTTGTCACAAAACCCGGGTGAAAATCTGGGCTTTTTCTAGGCGAAAAAAAGTGGGGGTGGGGAGAGTGGGGGGGGGGAGCCCCCCCCACTAGTGGGGGGGGAACCCAAAAGTGGGGGGGGGAATCTAAAGTGGTCTAAAATCGCTAAAAATGCGGTAAAAATAGCCTGTTTTCTACATATACTGCTATAACTATGCTTAAAAGTGCTCAAAAATTGAGTTTGAGTACCAAAATAGACGATTTTTGACCAAAAAATTCCGGCGAAGCCGGAAAATTTTTGAAAATTTTGACCAAAAATCCTTAAAATTTGGCATTTTCTGGGCACCTTATAATGAGTGGGGGGAGTCCAAAAAAGTGGGGGTGGGGCCGAGTGGGAGGGGGGGGTCGAGTGGGGGGACCCCAAAAAGTTGGGGGGGCGCCCCCGCCCCCCCCCCACTAACAAAAGCCCAGAAAATTGGGGTTAAATCAAGCAAATTGCAACCCTCGTCAGTGAGGAGGATTAGCAGTTATATACCCCGGATAAAATTGGATGAAAAAATTAATATCGAGGTTTTTGAATACTAAGTGGAATACAGTTTTCATACTGCTTTTTTCTTCGTGATTTTTGAACTTCATTTTTACTTAAAATTTATTATTTCCAGTTTTCATTAAATGGGTTCAAAAATGAAAATTGGGGTCAGAAATGGGATTAACCCCGAAATTAACCGAGGTAAATCCTTGCCAGTTGAGTCAGACAATTTCAT
Source organism: Trissonchulus latispiculum (assembly GCA_030248195.1). NCBI lineage: Eukaryota > Metazoa > Nematoda > Enoplea > Enoplida > Ironidae > Trissonchulus > Trissonchulus latispiculum. The sequence continues at coordinate 74,927 of JASAND010029567.1, read as the reverse complement.
GAACTAATTGAGGTTAACTCATAGGATAACCGGGTTAACTAAACCTAACCCGAAAAATTATTTATAATACAGGGTTAACGTAACCCAAAATTTCGGGGTTAACCCCAAAATGGACTTGGCCCCTAGTTAGCCATTGAATAGATTTGAAAAATCCCATCATATCAGCTACATAGCTAGGTAATGATTTGGGGAAGCTCCGCTAAAAGGGGTTCGAGAACTTTGCAAAAAATAACTGTGTTTTGAGCTGTACTGTTGTAGATAGTATTTTTTTATCATTTTTTCTTCTTTCATTTCAGTCCTGAACGCGTCCACGAGGAGGGCTACAATTTCAAATCGGACATCTGGTCCCTGGGCTGTCTACTGTACGAAATGGCTGCCCTTCAGTCACCCTTCTACGGTGACAAAATGAACCTCTATTCCCTGTGTCGCAAGATTGAACAGTGTGACTATCCGCCCCTTCCCTCCGATGTCTACTCTCAGCAGTTGCGTGATCTGGTGGCTGCCTGTATCAATTCAGATCCTGGTGCTCGCCCCGACATTGCCCATATCCGCTCGGTGGCGCAGGGTATGCACGATCGCTATGCCCTGATGGGACCCCCTTCGGGGGTGGGGGCTGCGCCCCCACCCCCCACGAGCCCCACCACCCTGACCCTGGAGACGGAAATTGGGGGCGGAGAGGATGCCCCGGCTAGCAGCGGAGCCAGTATGCCCAGTCTTGCTACCCTGAGGAAATAAACTCGGGGGTGGTCGGGCAATAGTATTTTTAAATAGGGGGGGGGGGGATTTGTTGGTGTGTTGTAGTTTTGTATCTTTCTTGCTCTTAAGCTGTATTAGTTTTTAATTTTGAATATTTTGCAATTTTTAGCAGTTTTTTTCTGGAATAGTGGCAAAGAGTGCTGCTCTTGTGTTGTCTTGGGGTCAGTTTCCATTATCTAAACTTTTTGCAAACTGTATATTAAGTTCGTTTCACCTGTTCTTGTTGATATTTTGTCCATCAATAGGTATTTATGTCTGCTAATACATATGTATTTGCATTTTTGTGTGATACGTTTCTCTTATGCGTTTATTTACTCTCTGAAGCTTTGGATGAATCAGCATTCATCCTAAAGTGGAATTCCCAATAGTGGTTTGATAATTGTCTTGTGAACTTGGGATTTTCAAATTTTTCTAAATTAAGCAGTGGCAGTGGTGAAATAGTAGTGGTTTCCAAAATGGAGTGCTTATTGGTTAGAATATATGTACGCATTTGCATATAGATTTCCTTTTAGTCTTGCCATAGTCCGTGATCACTTTATTATATAGATGAGATTTTCATACGCTATGCTGCTTCTTGCACTTTCATTTATTGACACATTTATTTATTTTCTACACATTCCATTTATTTGTGGCTGATTTTTCTCTTTCATCAAGTAATTTTCATTGTGTGTATGTGAAGTTGTATCTCTATCTCTGTCACGGTTTTTATTGAATTTGTTTTAATTTATAATTGAGTGATTAAATGAGGTATTAAATTAATTAATTAATTAATTGTTAGCTAATAAGATTAATTTAATTCCTTATTTCCCATTGTATTGTCGTTTGCGTTTGGCAAACTAGGGCTATGTAAATCTAAATTACTGAAACCGATACTGCGGGAAAATAATTCGAAAATTTTCCAAATTCCTGTACAAAAATTTCATACGGATATGTTTTTGCTATATTTGTATAATGAAGCATAACAGTCTAATAATGTGTGCATTTTTTGTTTTATATTGTCATTGCTGCTGGTTGTTGTGAATTTTGGCTGTGACTTTTTGTAGTGTCTGTTTTTCAGTATTATTTTGTGGACCAAAGAGTCTGTAACTGTGTCCTTGAATTCGATTTTATGGTAGTAAAATAACTTTGTAGTTTTAGGCTAGGAAGCTAAAGGCAGTATTTATTTACAGACCTAATTTTATGTTTCCCGGTCGGTTTTTACCGGCCGTTAAAGTCGCTTTTCGCTGTACAGTATAAAATATTTGTTAGTTTACAAGGCGTAATTATAAGTGTAAGGCAAGTATATATAGACGGCAAAAACTCACAGGTGTCTGTTCATACAAAGAGTACATAAGTTAGAATTCCATTCGTCCCAAGTTTTTTAAGCCAAGGAAAAGTTTGAACAGATTCTGCTTAATCGGCACTTAAAAACATTTAGGGACGTCTTAGGATTAGGATTAGGCAAGTACGCTGTTTCAAATGCATTCTCATAACTTCGCTGTATAAGTTAGCAGCGGTACTCGTCGTCTTGTGAAACGCATCCTGCAATTTATTAGTTTCTTCAAAATTGGTAATTTTCCGCGTTGGCTCGCAATTTTTATGGCCTCTTCGCGAAAAAGTAGATTAGAGTAGAGTTGGGACCGGTTCCAATTTTCAAAACCGGTTCCGGTTCTAGAGTACCGGTTCCGGTTCTAGCTTCCGGTTCCCGGTTCCAAGTACAAAATTCGTAGTTACACTTTAACATTATTTAATATTGGATGCAGGCCCCCAGCAAGGGTTATACAATCAAAATTATAAAGCAGTACTACAAAACAATTGGAATAGGTAATGCGATAATAACCAACTGGGTTAAACTTTTTGTTTACTTAGAATTTTAAAGTTTTTGCCTTACCTTGAATTTGCTCCATTACAAATGCTGTTACTATATGCACAACATACACTATAACTTGTAAAAAAATTAAAACTTTAGTATGGTCGAGCAAATTGTTTCGATTATTCACGGTGAGATTCTACTGTGCATCTAAATGCAGACAGCGCCTTCTGAACAGAATCTCGTAAACTGCATAACGTTTCAGTAAAACATGCTGAGAATTGAGATATACTGGAGCTTAAATTTTTATTTCTTTAAAAAGAGTACAGTGTCAGAAGCAAATAGTTTCCAAAACATTTAAATGCATTTAAAATATATATTTAAAAGCTGAAAGCCAAATTGGAAAGAAGAACATATATATTAAAGTTATATTTAATGAGGAAATGTACAGTCGCTTGATTACACAAAATAGCTAGTAGATACTTCTACATGCTGTTCCATTATTTGAACTTTGATTGACTTTCGTCTCCGTTGCCGATAGCTTAAAAATAAGAAAATAAGTACTCATTACTCAACTTTCAAAGTTTTCTACTCCTCTAAAATTTACTATTTTTTAAAACAATGTTGCTTAAATCGGGCGTGCTGACAACACCGCCTTCCATTTACCAGTTTCTTGAGAAGATATACTCAATTTCCGACTACATCCCATCTAGCTCTCATCTTTTCTATGAGATTAATATTCAAATATGTAAGCAGGTTAAAGTTTTCATTCGGCGATGTATCGTTCACGTCTGAACGAAAGTGCCCGTCTTTCATCAATTACAATTGGAATTTTAGAACAGAAAATTTCGAAAATTCGTTAAAATTAATTTAGAGACATTTTCACAACTGCATTTTGTAATACACACAAAATTACTTAACAAAATTTGAAAAATTAGAAGCATGAAAACAAAAAATTACGCAATTCCTTCCGGAATAAAGGAAGTAGAAATTTTCCTTACAATACATGTTCCTAATCCTAATTTTCCAAGTATGTTTAACATTTAATTTTTGTCTTAACAGACGGGATAATGTCACTAGTGTTGATTCAAAGAAACATTTGAAATTTCTCTTAATTCTATGCCTCGGCTTCAGTGAAACCTGAAACGCGCCTCGATCGCCTGAAAAGGGGAAGCGGTGAGTTTGTGTCACCTTCAGTGGAAGCTGAAGCTGTCGTTTTCAGTTTAGGGTCTAAATTTATTCTATGGAGTGTCAGCTTCAGTTTCAGTTCCAATAATTGTACCTTCATTTACGTTTAGTTTGAAACTCTTAATTATTATCAGCCTCATCCTACATATTTCGCCTTCATGTCTAAATTTGTTCAGTTTCAGTTCAAACCAGATTTTTAGTTTCAATTTCAGTCACTAGCTTGAAAACGACAATATGAATGGCAACAGTGAATGGCAACCACAAAAACAAAATCCAGCTTTTGCAAAATTTAAACTCCTGCAAAAAAATTAGTTCAAGTCCGTTTTTAAGAGTGGAACCGGCCGGTTCCAAATCCTACCGGTTCCGGTTCTAAAATTCCTTCCGGTTCGGTTCCGGTTCCGGTTCCGGTTCCAACCGGTTCTAGTGGAACCGGTCCCAACTCTAGATTAGAGCACTTACTTGACTTAAGGCCCGAAATACGCCGTGGCGTATTAGAGTTGGGAGAGGTTCCATTAGAACCGGTTGGAACCGGAGCCGAACCGGAAGGAGTTTTAGAACCGGAACCGGTAGGATTTGGAACCGGCCGGTTCCACTCTTAAAAATGGACTTGAAATAATTTTTGCAGGAGTTTAATTTTTGCAAAAGCTGGAATTTGTGGTTGCCATTCAGTGTTGCCATTCATTCATATTATCTTTTTCAAACTAGTGACTGAAATTGAAACTAAAGATCTAGTTTGAACTGAAACTAAACAAATTTAGACCTGAAGGCGAAATATGTAGGATGAGACTGATAATAATTAAGAATTTCAAACTAAACGTGAAATGAAGGTACAATTATTAACACTGAAGCTGAAAGTCCATAGAATAAATTTAGAGCCTAAACTGGAAACGACATAGATTCAGCTTCCACTGAAGGTGACACAAACTCCCCGCTTCCCCTTTTCAGGTGATCGAGGCACGTTTCAGCTTACGCTGAAGCCGAGGCATAGAATTATGAGAAATTTCAAATATTTCTTTGACTCAACATTAGTGACATTATCCCGTCTGAGTTAAGACAAAAATTAAATGTTAAACATAGTTGAAAAATTAGGAACATGTATTGCAAGGGAAAATTCTACTTCCTTTATTATGGAATTTCGTAATTTTTTGTTTTCATGCTTCTGATTTTTCAAATTTTGTTAAGTAATTTTGTGTGTCTCACAAAATGCAGTTGTGAAAATGTCTCTAAATTAATTTTAACGAATTTTTGAAATTTTCTGTTCTAAAATTCCAATTGTAATTGATGAAAGACGGGCACTTTCGTTCAGACGTGACCGATACGGACGCCGAATGAAATCTTTAACCAGCTTACATATCTGAATATTAACCTCATAGAAAAGATGAGAGCCGGATGGGATGTAGTCGGAAATTGAGTATATCTTCTCAAAAAATTGGTAAATGGAAGGTGGTGTTGTCAGCAAGCAAGATTGAAGCAATATTTTTAATAAAAGTAGTAAATTTTACAGGAGTAGAAAACTTCGAAAGTTGAGTGCTTATTTTCTCATTTTTAAGCAATCGGCATCTGAGACGAAAGTCAATCAAAGTTCAAGTTATGAACAGCCTGTAGAAGTAATCTGTTAGCTATTTTGTTTAATCAAGCGACTGTACATTTCTTCGTTAAATATAACTTTAATATGTTCTTCTTTCCAATTTGGCTTTCAGCTTTTCAATCTTTTAAATGTTTTGGAAACTATTTGCTTCTTTAGAGACACTGTACTCTTTTTAAAGAAATAAAAAATTTTACCCTTAAATGCATAAGCTATTTTACCGACGTTAACGCATAACCTGGGTCAATCTGACCCTACACTAATTTTAGCTTCGTGGAGCATACTATGTTGAAACAATGCTAACAAAAGCCTCATAATAGTCTCATAATTTCTGGTTTGGGTATTTTTCTTTGAAAATGTCAGATTTTTTAAACATGTGCAAAAAGCGGGTGGGAGGGTGGTTGAGGGAGCTCGTGAAAATTGAGTAGCCTCAGTTTTCATACGCCCCTGTCTGCAAAAAGCAGTCGCACAAGGGCTTGTGCTTGTTAGGAAAAAAGCACATGTTAAGTCAACCCCGCCTTCTCGTGGTGTGTTCGGATTTCGCAGAAGGGGCGCTGGCGGGAGTGTCCTGGCATTTAACACTATAAAGCATATATCTAGATAACAACCAACAAATTTGTATTAATGTCGTTAGCTAATGTTATGTATGGCATTTAATATTTTCAAATTATAAGTAATGCCAGGATACTCTTTCAAGTAGGAATATAAAAGCTACTCTGCTTTTGGGAGGAGGATGGGGTGGGCTAAACTTTGTCTTGTGATTTTGAGATTTAAGTAATCTCTTTTTTCCGCACACCGTTTCCTTTTGTCTTTGATGTGCGAGACTTCTGTGGCTTGTAAGCATTTCATACAAGTATTGAATAGGATTTTTGCATTACGCTGATCTCAGAAAACTTTTTCGTAGTCATTTGTTATTTCCATCAATAGGCAGGTGAAGTCAATTTATTGTTTTTAGAATGTTTAAATAGCTGATTTACTTAGTAGGCTGTTGTCACTAGATAATTTTTCATTTAGGTGTTTTCAAACTTTCATACTTTTACAGATTGCATTTTCCTTAGACTTTAGAGATCTCCATCTTTTTTGGCTTCTTTTTTGTTCGGCCAGTTAGGTTTGTTAACTCTTTGATTGTTTATCTGCATCCTTTTTAGGTCATAGTTAGAAAAATGAAAATCAGACGTGGACACCCAAAGTTAGACCAACCTTAATCACGCAACCTTTATCTGCCCTACATTTTAGGTCATAGTTATACAGTAGCTCTGAATGTCATGTTTTGCCCTAGTAACCAGCGTCTCTGCCGGGCGACGCATTTCTTACCATCACTTTCATTCCTTTCTTAGTGCTTAAACTTTTTTAAGTCTGAGTTTTCTTACTAAGTATATAAATCTAATATCATTCAATTCGGGTCATTCTGCACTTGTATATTTGGAGCCGGAGCCTGGTGTTTTTATTGTTTCGATGAAAAAGGAAACTGCGCTGTAGAGATTCTATCTATATTCATATCACCAAGAATACATAATGCGTAAGAGTATATCAATCTGCATACGCTATGTATTATGAGCTAGCTCCATCTGATGCGTGCTATCGGCTGACACCACCCTCCCATAAATCAAATCCTCCTCATCCTGACATGTACGAGGTACAAACGGGGGATCGGGCTCTTGCTTGTATATTTCGCGCATAGGTGTGTAAATTATTGAAGGTTACATCCCGTACACAAATTGTACCTTCGCCAAGCTTAGCAAGTCAGTCTACTAACATTGACCTCGAATCTCCGTTTTGACCCTGTACATGTATAGGAGCGGGGTCAAGGGGGAGATTAATTTATTGGGAAAGGTGCCCAGCGGATAACATGCATTGGGTGTAGTGAGCTCAATACATACGTACGACGCCTGTGACACTCTTATGTATTATTTACTCTTGATGTGGCATAAATAGGCCATACTGTTTTGCTATGGAACGTAAATTGCTTAAATATTCAGCGAACTCGACAAATCTTAATTTGACGTCAGAGCCAATAAAATGTTCCACTTAGATATTGCTTTCTGGTGTTTTGTGTTGTAAAAGAACAAAGTAGTTTGTGGCATTAGTTAAGTATGTCTAATTTCGAAACTTTTTGTAACAGTGATTGCTATAATTGGTCAGCTAAAGTGGTGACTTTGGGAATTATGAATAGTGAAAAGTAGTCCAATTTTTAATGCATTATGGCTCTGGCTCCATTGTTTTGTAGTTATGATCGATCCCTATTGTATTTGTAGTTATTTCTTTATTCACATCTATTTCTGCATTTTAGCTGTTCCGTTAATTTTGTGTGGATTGCTTTGTGCTTTCTGCCTTTGGTTAGTTGGGTGATATTATTGGACCGCGCTTGCTATTTGGATGTGGTAGTGGGCAGCTAGCGTTGGAATTGTGCTCAGCTACTTCTATTTGATTGCATTGTGAAGATGAATTTGCGGTAAGATTTTGAAATTGACTTATTTACTGAGTTGTACTGATTTTCCTATGTTTATTAAGTTTGATTGGATTTCATTAGATAAAGCTGTATTGGAGCTGTTAATGTAAGCACGGGCTATTTCAGCGTGGTCTTTGTTGCCTTGTCGTATGAAACAACCACTCTTTAGCAATAACCATTTATTTATGTAGTTTTCCGTTTCAATGGCGTCTTAGGTATTACTGTACAGCAATCTACTGACTAGCGTAGTCACAACCCGTAGTGGGGAACGAGTAGTAATCGGGTTTTATCTGATGTTAACTATAGCATTTTGAATGGTAAAAGATGTTTCGACATATACAACCAAGTGTACATACTATATAAGAGTGTTACAGCTGGCAAGCTCTCTGTTATCAGCTATAGGTCCATGCTGTTCGCTAACGGCTGACCCCCCCACAAATGCGTGTGTGCAGTTCAAAGAAATTTGCAAGCTGTCTTTGCGTGTTAATGCTCGAAAACACAACTACTTAGTTGGTTCAATTTGCGTGTACTTCAAGCTTTACAATGCAAAGATAGCATGCAAATTTCTTTGAAGTGCACATACACATTTGTGGGGGTGGGTCAGCCGTTAGCGAACAGAGCATGTACATAGAGCTGATAGCAAAGAGCTTGCCTGCTGTCACACTCTTATGTATTATGTACTCTTGATATAACCCATCAGATTGGAAACCAATTCAAGTACTACTCAATTTTTGAGTTGCACTAAAGATGGGGGACAAGAATTGACGAGCAGCGGTTTATTACGGTTTGTTTTGCAATATAGACGTCAAGCACTATGCAGAGCAGGTAGGACTGCGTACGCAAGGAATAGATGCGGTACATAGCTCCACGCAAATCGTATGTAGGACCTTTCCTAATACCACTAGTAAGGCCTTAAACGTATAGACAACGAGGAATAGGAAATAGTGGGCAAGCAGCAGGATGTGGGTAGAAATTCCTAAAAGATCAGACGCTTCAGGCGTGATAAAGTTAAGTTTGATTCACGCACTAAATGATCAATTACGGGTTGATTTTACGTGGTTCAAAATTTGTTTTCCATACTTCCTTAAAAATCTGTGCAACGCTTGACATGCAGCAGTCGGCCTTTTATTAATGGCAACTCAAACCTTTGGCTTGCCTCCTCACCCTCCTGCAAAGTTACAGCCAAGCCTTAAAAGCAGCCTGCCCAGCTATTTAGTTTGAAGGCGACGCAAATGCCAGAATCTATTGTAGGCGAACTGCTTGGACCCTGCCCACTTCTGTTCTTCCACATAGCTATCAGCAGGATTTATTTGTTTGTATTGGTTTCAGGGGTACACCAATTGTCTTTGTTGGTGACAGTAACCTGAAGAAGTGTACCGAATTACTTCCACGCTTCTTCACGATGCTAATTACTGTGCTGTTAGCGGACTAACAGTGTGTGATGAAGTCAAATGCCAGAATGCCTACGATGAGGCTCGCAGTAAGCTGCATCGAAGTCCTAAAATAGTTGTGATCCTGGCAGGCCTCAATGATGCGAGCAACATCAGCGGATATGACTATCGTTCTGGTGACCTTGGTACCCCATCTGCCACTGTAGAACAATTTAGACACTGTGCTGAATCCCTGATTGCCCATATTCGTTCTCGTGACCCTGAAGCCAGAATCTGTTGGATCCCTCCTAACTATGCCGGTCTGAGGACTGATGGTGCAGTGAAACTAAACTGTGCTATTGATTCCCTGAAGGCTGTTATCGAGAAGCTGCGGCTTTATTCTGTGGTATCAGCCATCTATAACGTGAGTGATCGCTTCCAGTACCTGGAAAAACGAGACTGCTACCATTTCAGCCATGTTGGTGTGGTGCAGTTAATTGTTCAAATGTGCTTTGAGTTGAACCTGTCCCACATGTGCCTTCTGTCCCGTTTTGTGGACGACAATGTGCAGGTTCTTGACGTCAGAGTTACTGATGGTGATCCTCCTGGGCATCTGTTTTCTCCAGTGGTATGCCTACCCCTCGCCGTCCGACCTTTTCTGTGCTGAACTTTGGTGTGAACTTAGTTTACAGTGTTGCACTGAAGTACTACCAGCTGAATGAGGCCGATCAGTGGGAGTAAAAGGAACGAGAGTCGGATGAAAACATCCCTTTGTTCAGATTTATGCACTGCTTTTTGCCATACCTGGGAGCTTGCATTAAGAACAGAAGTGTGACCGAACCACAGGATTGGCCTGGTGTGGTGCAGAAGCAGATCAGATCTACAAATTCAGATAGTCCTCTGTCCCTGTGTGTGGTCTGTGGCTCTGTCATGAATTTGGCAACCCAGGTTATCCAACATTTTACGGGCCATGGTCATCGAATCAAACTGTCAACCCTGTGGCGTCTCCATTGCTTTGAGGACGTCTTGGAGAACAGAAAGCAGGCGGATTTTTTGACGCAGGGCCTGGCTGTGACTGAAACGCCTGAAGATAATGCCTCGTCCGCTCTGCTATGCAAGCCCCTGTACTTCCCTGTGAACACCAGTACCAGCTCAACCGTCCTTAACACCGAGGCAGGTGCTCGTTGTAAGCTGTCTGTGAAAATCCCACGTCTTGCCTCTGGTCCGTCTGTGTATGGTGTGCAGCCGTTGAGAATTGATGGCTGTGTTGGACTGCGTGTGTTTGTGGAGAGCAACGAGGCCAACGATGTCTTCCTGCAGCTGAAGGTCTCTGTAGAAAATGGCTCCGCTCCATGGGGAGTTCCTTTGCCAGACAATCAGACTGACTCCACTCTACTGTGTTTGTGGCAGACGAAACCTTCAGTGCCCGCTGCAAAAGTTTTGTCATTTGAGTCTGTGCTGTCCCAAGATATCACGGTCGAAGTGTCCCTTGCCCCTACGCATGTTGGCGCCTGGACCCAGGCCCTAGAACTGGCTCTGGTGTGCAAGTCCAAGCTAAGCACTGTGAAACCGCGTGGCCCTCAGTCCTCCCATGGCTCCGTAAGGGCGACCACGATGACTCTGCAATGTGCTGGCTCAGTGATTGTGCCGGTGTCCATCGTACGGACCAAGTTGACTATCTATCGGTTCAGTTCTACAGAATTCAGCAGACATCGGTCGGACAGGGTGCAGCGTGGTGAGCTTCACTACTTGGATGTGAACTCAACGAAGTATGGTCCAAAGGAGAGTTATGTGGGTGGCGAAGGCGTTGAGATTTCTGGCGATGATGATCTCAGCCATGCGCCAGTTGCTGCTGAAGCTGCCTACCAGCGTAAGCGGTCGGCTGAAGAAGCTATGGAAGCTGCGGGTCCTTCGTCCGCTGCCGGTGGGGCCTCTGCTGCACCTGCACGTCCCTCTCATTTCTCTGGCTATTATGTGAGGCCATTGATTCGGATGGAAAAAAGCTATCTCGTGTGCGTCCAGTGCTGAAGACTGCCTGGACGAATATTCTGAAGAGCAAGGGTGAGAAATCTCCAGATTCCATTACTGTGGACGTACAGCCCTGGCCAGAAGACAGTGTAAAAGTCTGTTCGAACTGTTGGCTATGTCGTCCATTGCCATGCTGGAAAGCAATGCCTTGCTCCAGAAACTGCCATACAAATTGCTAAGTGTAACTGCCACTGAGATCACTGCCAGATACGTGGGACAATCCGGCGGTTAACGACTGAAGTCTGATACCAAGATGTCTGTCATTCTCCGCTTGCAGGACCGTCAGTCAGGTCGTACTGTGGCAGCTTCTCCGGATAATGCCGAATTCCTTGACTTTCTGCTGGAGAAAACTAATGTCAACGAGCATAGCGATGGTACCGTTTCCATTTCCTTTAGCATGATTGATGAAATGGCAAGAGATCTGAGGCGAACAGTTTGTTATAATGGTGATTTCTCCAGCATGTGTGGCCTCTATGAATACCAAAACTATCAGTCGATGCTTCGCGTGGTCAATATGCTAAGTTCCGTTTGCCATTATGGTCTTAGCGTTGCCTTGCACGGCGGTGAAGGTATGGCAGGGGACCACTTCGTGTTTACAGAACGCAATGTCCATCTGAAGTCGAAGCAAGATCAGGAGAATGTGCTGGAACAGTGTCGACAAATGCGAAAAAAGCGTATTGGAAATCGATCGGAAATTGATGCTAAGGAAGATTTGGCCATGAAGAAGCTGAATACCATTCAGAAGCAGCTCAATAATCTGGCGAACACGGAGACCAACATACAACAGTTCTCAGGCAGACTGGAAGAAATTGCCAAAGAACTGCTGTGCACTGGCGGACCTGGCGCGCCTGCACTGCCAAAGAATCCTGCCTCAGCGTGTACTGCGCAAACCCCTGAAACTTGCAGTTGTTGTGGGGAGGACAGCCCACCGGAAACACCCCAGACAATTGGAGGAAGAGTCGGAGCAATGATGATTGCTGAGAAACGTACTCAACTGTTTGTGGAAGGTGTACCTGGCAGTGGAAAGAGCACTGTTCTGGCCTGGTTAGTGCGATACCTTGTGCTGAACACCAACGATGTGATTTTGCTTCTAGCTGCCACGAATTCGGCTGTTGAAGCCTTGGCAGAAAAGATCGCGGAATGCTGTTGCGACGGCCCGGTGAACAAGAGAATTTTGATGAAAGGCGAATGGATCATTTTGAGTGGCCGCAACAACTATGACGACAAACAATTCCTACTCGTGCTGAAGAGCAAGCCAACTTGGGTCTTTATCTGGTTGACATGGTTCGAAAAAAGCGAATAGTTCTGTCAATCGTTGATCTGGCTGTGGATTTTTGGGATCGCCTTCTGCTTCAGCAGTTCAATCCTCAGTGGCTGTTGATGGACGAGGCGTCACAAATTCCATTTGTCCATTTTCTGAATCTGGCCATGCGTACTCCACGATGTGTTCTTGTTGGTGAAAAGTTCCAGGGCGAAGTTTATGTGTCAACGGAGAATGAATTCCAGAAGGCTGCATATGCTGAGGTGTCAGCACTGGCATTTGTGAAAGCGTGCACAGAAGCGAAAGGCCCTGCCTACGTCAGTCGTGATATGCTGCTTCTGTACAAGTCCCACAGATGCAATGCCCTCAGCTGTGATCTGATCACTCGTCTTTGCAACTTGCGACACTGTATGATGATGGCGCCGGGCAACAAGGCTGAAGAACGATTGGCAAAGCTTCGCACGTTTGGATCTGTCTTCAAATCGGCCTTTGCCAACTCTTCTCTGTGCTTTGTGCATACAAATGGTCAGCAAATCAGTGTTGAGCAAACGTCATGCATGAATGCCGAAGAAATTGTGGTCATTGGCAAGCTGTTGAGAGAACTAGACCAGGCCCTGTCCTCCAGCGCATCCAGTGAACCCTATCTTATTGGAGTCATTTGTATGCACAAGAAACAGGTGGAATACATCAAACGAGAAATTGTAGGCTGCCTTGGTTCCACCCATCTGTCTGAAAATGGCGGCCACATTGAAGTTTGCGTGGTGCCCTTGGCACAGGGCAGGACATACACGTTCACTGTCATGTCCCTGGTGGAATCCAGCTATGACGACATGATCTCCTGTCCTCGTGCACCCGAAGGATTCCTGGAAAATCAGCGGCATATGGTTGTCGCTTTGTCCAGGCATGAGCTTGGCATCTTTTTGGTGGGAAATCTGTACAGATTCCTTCAACAGTTTAACATTGTCCGCAGTGTGCTGAACCATGTGCATCGGGACAGTGTATTCAACGCTGACATGTTCCCGGAACTGGCCTGCGAATTTGGGAGCCAAGTTGCCTTTGAGATGATTTTGTCCACTGCTAGAGGCCCGAACTCTAATCGCCTCACCAAACTATGGTCTCTCACCACGTCCCCCCTACATCTTAAGCTGCTTAAGGTGGTGATTCCTTTTGGGCACATATTTTTATTTGGCGGCGTAAAGCATGATGAAATTTAATGAAACTTTCCGAAATAAGTTCTTTTAGCCTTCTAACACCCTCCGCGCAATCCCGATTCAAAAATTCGAGATTTCCGGTCAGAGTGGTTTTTCCCAATTTCTGAAAGTTTGAAAGGCACCCGCTATACAGTTATGACAATATTCATTCGAAAGATCTCATTGAGCTTCACATTTTTGCTTTTTAAAGCAAGTTTCTAGCTTTTCTCTACCGTGAGTTAAAGCCGATTTTCTTGTTCTGGCGTCGAAAACTTGCCATTTTTGCAGAAATCAAATAAGCCAACATTTCTTGAACTACGCAAGCCGTAAAATCAAACTAAGGGCGTCGATCTGAAGGTCTCACAGGGACAAATTATCCGACGCATGATCGTCTTCCAACTGCTATCCTGTAGGCTGCTATCATAAAAAATGTAGTTTTTGCAAAATCCCGACCAATTTTTTCCAAAGATTGTGGAGCATTCACCATGCAATCTGGAGGGCTGCTACTGAACAAATGTGTTCTGTACAAATATACCCAGGGAGGATTTTTTAGTTGCCCCGATTGCTGCTTTCTAGCTAAAGTAATCGCTTGACAAATTTGAAAAAAGTAGGCAAAATCCAGGTTACGCACACATTTCGGCTTATTTCTCTATAACGAAGAGCGATTTCACAATAAATAAAAAAATCGTCCCCAGCTATTTGATGGAGGTATCGAATGATCTAACCGATGTCTCGCGAGAAAATTCACTTGAGTCTGCAAAAATTCTGGAAAATTATACTTCTTCTAAAATGTGTTAAAAATATTTTAGAAAAGCAACATTAGTTTCGTGGCGTGCACTAAAAAGAGAAAATGTCAAGCTATATTTTGATATAAAAATGGCTTCTTAACTCCAAGTAATGAATGAGTAATAATGGTGCAAACTTTATGTGACCAAAGGGAATCACCACCTTAAAGCGTTGACTTCCCTCCCTTCGAGTATTTTGGTCAGTATTTTTAACTTTTAAATCGTATGGCATTGATTGAAACTTTCGGAACTTATTGATTAAATTGATGGAAAGTTAGTTAGCCAGCGCAAAAACCTTCCAATTTGGCATCTAATGTACGAATATTAAAACTCCCTGCGTTTTGATTATCACGAAAAGGTACTAAATAACGTTCCTGTCACTTGTCACTTGAAACAAAAGTTGGAAATTTCAGAAAAAATGGATAATGACCCCAGAGTGCTTAAACTTGAAAATTTAAAATCTTTTGTATTTTGCTGGTAGCTCACGCAAACGAACAGAAACGAACAGAAGTCGTTAAGCAAATTGAAAACCCGAAACTAGAGTAAGGCCTGACAGTCCTATCCAAGCACCCAAAACGTTCTACTAAAATTACAAAATAAACAACAAATATAAAGCTGATGACAAGCAAAAATTTGATAAAATAGGAAATTTTTACTACTAATTGGCTTAAATTACCACGATTTGATAGAAGTTTGCGGTCATGAAATTTGACTACAACCGCGACCGCCAGTGGGTACCCGTGGATACCCGAGGGTACCCGCGACCGCGTCCAACTCTACTCTAAACTCTAAATTGCGGATCCAATACAATGCTTTTAGGGACTGGTTCAAAAATAAAAGCGTATATACGTACCTAATTTTTGATACGCTTTAATTGGAAACGTATAAACGCTTTCTGATACGATTTTTTCGAACAAAGTCATTCAAGCTTGGAGATTTTCAGTTCTTTTTTGCAATAACAACGTAGACTTTCTTTGTAATATTACGCGTCGGCAGCAGCTTACAAAGAGCAGACTTCGCACACAGCCAGAAAGTCTGCTACCAGTAAGATTTGGAAAATACGTTTTACAGGCGTATATGCGAAACGTATATACACTTTCATTGCGAAACAATTTTGAACCAGTCCCTTAAAGGATCACGTGCTAAGTGAAGGGACCAATTCAAAAGTTACTAGCATTTCAACCATTCTACTTTACTACATTACAATTGTAGTAAAATTGTCTTTGGTACTCGCTTGACAAGGAGAACTATGCCATGATAACTTCCAGACAGGGTTTTTTGCGTCCAGGGGCCTATTTCATAAAACTACATTAGTTACATTACATTTACTACATTAAAATGTAGCTACATTACATTTGCTACATTTTTGGGTTTCATAAAACAAATGTACCTTTTACAATGTAATGTAACTACATTACATTTGGGAAATCCCTTTTGACGTCATATTATCACTTTTTACATTTGTGTTGCTACAATGTAACTACATTGTAGCTACAATGTAATTACATTTGTAAGTACATTGTAGCTACATTGTAAGTACATTGTAGTTACCTTGTAGTTACATTGAAATACATTTTGTCCACTACGTAATGTATTATTTACAACAGCTGTTTATTTTTAATTAAGAATTAGATAGCTGATAGTACGCACAACAAAAATGCATAGCTAAATTACGTAAATAAAATAAATAAATACGTAAGTAAATAAATAAATGAATAAATTTAAAGTTTTGAAGATTTCACCAATTTTTTGAAACATCGAGACAGTACAGATTTACTAATACAGTGTCATTTTGTGTAAAGTAAAACTTTCTAATGTCTTTTTACAATCGTACAGTTCGGTCGTAGCTTAAAGCGTCCTTTTATTAAAGATTTAAACGAGGAAAACACCACTTTATCGTGGTCTTGACCACAGTCAAAAATGTAGTTACATTTTGACTGAAAATCTAATGTAAAATACCTAAAATACTTTTATGAAACTAAGATAATTGTAACTACAATGTAGTTACATTTCCAGCCTATTCAAAACATTGTGAGAATTACTACATTGTAATGTAACTTACATTGTAATAAAATACAATGTAACTACATTACATTGTAGGAATGTATATGAAACCGAATTATAACTACATTGTAACATTGTAGTTACAATGTAACAAATGTAATGTATATGAAATAGGCCCCTGTAGGTAGTGTCCCCACCCTTCTTCCCCTCCCAAATCCCATCCTTCTCTCTCTGCCCAATCTGTAGGTACAGTATTTTTGACAGTATTACTTTGTTGCCTTAATTCTGAGCTAACAATATTTTATGTTGCACTGTTGTAACTGCTCACAGCGACCGTATGTATAACGTCACTGTGTGAGTTTATGTATGTAACCCATATATATCTTAGAAATACCAAAAAGTCTCAATATATGAATGCCTAAAAATTTACAGTTTTCTACTTCACTAACTGACTAAGTAAGGATTTATTCTGATTAACTAATAGCCATACAGAATAATACGATTATATAGTAAAAATCTCAAAATATCAATGCCAAGAAAATGGACAGTTTTCTAGTTACTGTTGTACTGTTGTAACTGCTCACAGCGATCTTATGTATGAGTCACTGTGTCAGTTTCTCTATGTAATCCATATATACTAAAAATACCAAAAAAATTTCAAAATATAAATGCCACAAAAATGGACAGTTTTATAGTTATTGCCTGTATTGTTGTAACTGCTCACAGCGATCGTATGTATAACGTCACTGTGTGAGTTTCTGTATGTAACCCATATATATCTTAGAAATACCAAAAAGTCTTTAAATGTGAATGCCTAAAAATTTACAGTTTTCTAGTTAACTAACTGACTAACTAAGGATTTATTCTGATTAACTAATAGCCATACAGAATAATACGATTATATAGTAAAAATCTCAAAATATCAATGCCAACAAAATGGACAGTTTTCTAGTACTGTTGTAACTGCTCACAGCGATCTTATGTATGAGTCACTGTATCAGTTTCTCTATGTAACCCATATATACTAAAAATACCAAAAAAATCTCAAAATATAAATGCCTCAAAAATGGACAGTTTTATAGTTATTGCCTGTATTGTTGTAACTGCTCACAGCGATCGTATGTATAACGTCACTGTGTGAGTTTCTGTATGTAACCCATATATATCTTAGAAATACCAAAAAGTCTTTAAATGTGAATGCCTAAAAATTTACAGTTTTCTAGTTAACTAACTGACTAACTAAGGATTTATTCTGATTAACTAATAGCCATACAGAATAATACGATTATATAGTAAAAATCTCAAAATATCAATGCCAACAAAATGGACAGTTTTCTAGTACTGTTGTAACTGCTCACAGCGATCTTATGTATGAGTCACTGTGTCAGTTTCTGTATGTTACTGTTGTACTGTTGTAACTGCTCACAGCGATCTTATGTATGAGTCACTGTATCAGTTTCTCTATGTAACCCATATATACTAAAAATACCAAAAAAATCTCAAAATATAAATGCCTCAAAAATGGACAGTTTTCTAGTTATTGTTTGTACTGTTGTAACTGCTCACAGCGATCGTATGTATAACGTCACTGTGTGAGTTTCTGTATGTAACCCATATATATCTTAGAAATACCAAAAAGTCTCAAAATATAAATGCCTAAAAAATTTACAGTTTTCTAGTAAACTAACTGACTAACTAAGGATTTATTCTGATTAACTAATAGCCATACAGAATAATACGATTCTATAAATTGTTTACCGCAGTTATACATACACGGTTCTTAACAATATATATATATATATATATATATATATATATATATATATATATATATATATATATATGTGGTTAGTAACGAAAAGTTGTTAGTAGAAACAAACAAAGAAAAACACTTTTGTAATAGGTGGTAGAGTTCTGGCTAAAAGTCACAGAAAGGGGTGTTGGAAAATCACTTGTCTGGTTTTTTCTCATTCTTATTTAATACTCCGACCCCGAAGATACATATTCAAATTCGGTTTTTTGACAGACCTTTCAGAAAGATTTAGGCTAGGTGCGTTTATTGTTTGTATTGTTGTTACTGCTCACAGAGATCTCATTTATGAGTCACTGTGTCAATGGGAAAATGGCTGTTTTGAAGTACGAAATTACCTCGTTGAAATATTAAAATATTAGCTCATCATTAAGTTGAAATTAATTTTGTTTGGGGACATTTTCATTGTGTATGCCAGCTACATCTGCCAAAGCATTTAGAGTACATCTTTCTACATAGCTTCGAACAATATCTACCCATTGTAGCGTAGTTAAAACGCTAGCAAACTGCAAGGTTACAAAATTTTTTGTAATGGTAATTGTGGCCACCGAAAATAAAGAAAACGATTGCTAGAAGTGATTAAATGACTTTAAACTCATCAAATACACTTAACGTAACTTTCGTCATAGCTTTTCTGGAAAAAGTGCTTAAGCAAAATACTGTTCCATGACATGTATATACTCTAAATGGTTTGATGGACCTTCTACCTAGATCCTTCAGTAATCTTTCTCAATAAGAACGTGTGTTTAGATTTTCTGTGAAAAGTTAGGGAGGGAGGGGGGCCCGTGGCTTCCCCGCAACAGAGCTATCGGGAGCGATCCCTACGGCGATGGGATTACCGTTTTCGACCTACCATTATTACGTGCTTACCGTTAAAACAGGAAAGAATATCAAACGTGCTCAGTCAGACATGGTGAAAGGTTGAAAACGGTAGGGCAATGGCCCCGTGGACCATTGTTGCGGTTTTTTCGTTTCAAAATTAAATACGTATTGGCAGTTTCAATTTCCAAATTCAGTACGTAAAGTGGGCATGTATATATATCGGTATTATTGTACATATGAATATGCATATACGCTTTAACCTACCTACAGTGTGATAAATATTTAATATTTAATAGGTAATATTAATAAGTAATATTAATAATATTAATAGTATAATATTAATGCTATTCATATAATAATAATAATAATAATAATAATAATAATAATAATAATAATAATAATAATAGTAATAATAATAATAACAATAATAATTTATTAAGTAGTACGTGAAAAGTGTAAACATGCAGGTATTTGAATATGTTCCAAAATGACTACATTCCCTGAAAATGAGCACTTTCTATAAACGGAAAAATGTCGGGTGAAAATCACTCGATGCCTTTTGATTTAGTATCAATATCCAAACTCAGTACGTAAAGTGGGTATATATATCGGTATTATTCAATAGATTATGTATAAATATATAAATACGTATATACGCTTATACATACGTACACAATGATGAATATTACGTATTACGTATTACGTACATACGTAAAATATGATTAGGTTCCAAAATAACCGGATTCCCTGAAAATGAGCCCTTACTATAAACGGAAAAATGTCGGGCGGGAACCACTTGATGCCTTTTGACTTATTATTATTATTATTATTATCCGTCTGTCCCCCCCCTAGATCTCGAGATTGGGAAGGGGTACAGGGGTGGTTTATACCTCATTTTGAAGATATTCACTTGGACGTTGGATTCTCAGTTGGGCAGTCCGACACCTTCCGGATTCCGGGAATGGCGAATCCCGGAATTTTTCGGTTGGTAAGGGGGGACCAAGGCGAAATTTCAAAATCCAAAATTTGGTCAAAAATTTTTTGTCCCCGATTTCGCTTAAAAGTTGGGCATAGCGTAATTCGATAGCGCTGATTTCGAAACTGAAATCAAAATTTCCGGAAAATTTCCGGATTTCGAGATATTCGACCCGGAAAATTCCGGATTTTGAAAAATTTCTTCAAAAGTAGTCGATATGGTACTCAAATGAAAGATCTCGTCGAGCTGAGCAACTTTCCTTCTTGCGACATTTTCCGAAAATGCGTCTAGCGAAAGTTATGTCCGAAAAACTGAAAATCCGGGAATTCATGAAAATCCGGATTTTGAGTCGAAAAATTTTTTGTCTCCGATTTCACTCAAAAGTTGATCATAGGGTAATTCGACAACGCTGATTTCGAAACTGGAATCGAAATTTCCCGAAAATTTCCGGATTTCGAGATATTCGTTCCGGAAAATTCCGGATTTTGGAGAATTTCTCCAAAAGTTGTCGATATGGTGCTCAAACGAAAGAGTTCGTCGAGCTGAGCAATTTTCGTTCTTGCGACATTGTCTGAAAATGAGTCTAGCGAAAGTTATGGCAGAAAATAAACAGAAAAACCTGTTGTGGGCAACACATTCTTGCAGTAGCGCTAGTTATTATTATTATTATTGTCCACAATTTCGTGTCCCCCCCTCTATCTCGAGATTGGGAAGGGGTAGAGAGGTGGTTGATACCTCATTTTGAAGGTCTTGACTTGAACTGCTCCCGGAAGCGCGGGGAGCCCCTGGGCAGCAGAGGTGCTCCCGGAGCACCCCCGTGAGTAAAAATGAGTAAAATAAAAAAGTTGTCCAAATGAGCTAATTTTGGTATCATTCGAAAGCTCTCGTCGAGCCATGAAAAAGTTGTAATTGGGTCAAGGCCTGAAAATGTACTCATTTTGAGTTATGAGGCAAAAAAGGTTCAAAAATGGCCAAAAACGGCCAAAACGGCCGTTTGAAGGGGTTTTCCGCCTTTATCACGAGCTAGAGTTAACTAGTTGGCCTTAAATTTTGCATGTATGGTGGCACCCGATGCGGAAAGACCCTCAGGGCACCTGGGTACCATAGTGTCACGCAATTCGCAAGTACTCGACACGGTGATGCTGCAAATGGTCAAAATTGAAAGTGACGGAAACCCCCTCAATATGGATATCATTCGAAAGCTCTCGTTGCGTAGGTAAAAAGTTGTAATAGGGGTAAAGCGCCAAAATGTAGGAGAAATGAGTTACGGGGCCTCAAAGGGGTCAAAAATGGCCAAAACCGGTCAAAATGGGTCAAAATTGAAAATTGTCGGATCCGATCGATACCGATGCCATTCGAAAGCTGAGTAGATAAAGATAAAAAGTTTTGAGTAGATAAAAAGTTGTAATAGGACCGAAGCTCCAAAATGTAGGGCAAATGAGTTACGGGGCCCCAAAAGGGTCAAAAATGGTAAAAACCGTCAAAATGGGTGAAAATTGAAAATTGTCGGATCCGGTCGATACCGATGTCATTCGAAAGCTCTCGTTGAGTAGATAAAAAGTTGTAATAGGGCCAAAGCGTCAAAATGTAGGAAAAATGAGTTACCTGGTTCCAAAGGGGTCAAAAATGGCCAGAAACGGTCAAAATGGGCCAAAATTAAAAGTTGTCGGAAACCCCCCAATATGGAGACCATTCGAAAGCTCTCGATGTGTGGATAAAAAGTTGCAATAGTGCCCACGCACCAAAATGTGGGAAAAATGAGATACGAGGCCGCAAAATGGTCAAAAATGACCAAAAACGGTCAAAATGGGTAAAAATTGAAAGTAACGGAAGCTGCCTAATATTGGTATCATTCGAAAGCTCTTGTTACGTAGATAAAAAGTTGTAATAGAGCCAACGCACCAAACTGTGGGGAAAATGAGATACGGAGCCTCAAGGAGATCAAAAATGGCCAAAACCGGTCAAAATGAGTCAAAACTGAAAGTTGTCCGATTGGGTTAATATTGGCATCTTTCGAAAGCTCTCGTTGCGTAGATAAAAAGTTGTAATAGGTTCATCGCGTCAAAATATAGGACAAATGAGTTATGGGGCCCCGAATATTATAAACTCATTCTATAAACGGAAAAATGTCGGGCGGGAACCACTTGATGCCTTTTGACTTATTATTATTATTATTATCCGTCTGTCCCCCCCTAGATCTCGAGATTGAGAAGAGGTACAGGGGTGGTTGATACCTTATTTTGAAGCTCTTGACCAGGACATCTCCCGGAAGCAAGATGGTTCCGAAATTCCGGGTTTTGAAATTCGGATTTTTTCGGATGGTAAGGGGGGACCAAGGCGAAATTTCGAAAATCCAAAATTTGGTCAAAAATTTTTTGTCTCCGATTTGGCTCAAAAGTCGGTCATAGGGTAATTCGACCACGCTGATTTCGAAACTGAAATCGAAATTTCCGGAAAATTTACGGATTTCCGGATATTGGACCCGGAAAATTCCGGATTTTGAAAAATTTCTCCAAAAGTGGTCGATATGGTACTTAAATAAAAGAGCTCGTCGAGCTGGGCAATTTTTATCATTACCATATTTTCCGGAAATCTTTTTAGCGAAAGTTATGGCCGCAGATTGGAATCTTCCGGAATCTCCGGAAAAAACCGGATTTCAAAAATTCGTTGAAACATGGGCAATATGGTACTTAATTGAAAGCTCTTTGAGTCCTGGGACAGATTTCCTGAACAGAAACAGCTTAAAAGGTGTCTAGCAAAATTTATACCCTAAGGGAATGTGTCGTGGGCAACACATTCTTGCAGTAGCGCTAGTTATTATTATTCTTCTTCTTCTTGTCCCCCCCTATTAACTCAAGCTAGGCTCAACGCCCGGAGCTGAAATTTGGTGGGTATGTGGGGGTTGGTCCCAAACCTGGCCCATTTTAATTTCATCGCTCTAGACCCACCCAGTCGACCAGGACAGGGAATTTAAAATTTAAATTTTTAAAAATCGAAGGTGGTGGTTCTGGTTCTCTGTCAAGGCGATTCTCAAAAGCAGGTGGGTGTCCCCCCCCCCTAGAACTCGAGATTGGGAAGGGGTACAGGGTTGGTTCATACCTCATTTTGAAGAGCGTGAAAAGAAGGTTTGCATCCGTGAATTTCATCACTCTATCTCCACCCAGTCGACCAGGGCAGGGAATTTAAAATATAAGTTTTTAAAAATCGAAAGTGGTGGTTCTGGTTCTCTGTCAAGGCGATTCTCAAAAATGGTCAAAAAACTTTTGTTTCCAAATTTGTTGAAATTACGGTCATAAGGTAATTCGGGGTCGCAGATTCCATATCTGCAATCGAAATTTTTGTAGGTTTTGAGAATCTCGAGATATGGCCAAAAGTTACACTGTTGGAGACCGCAAAAGTGAGCAAACTGCCCAGAAACCCGTAATATCTGTGTTTTTTGAACTCGTTAGTCAAGTTTAGCCGGTGGATTTGCTAGGACACCCTTTAAAAAGAAGTGTCAAGTAACTTGTGGCGATATTTAATCGAAAATTCCTTATCCCAACTGCCTTTTTATGGGCAACCATTTTCAGAGGAAGGTGTCAAAAATGGTCGAAAACTTTTTCTCTCCGATTTGGTCAAAAAGTTTGTCCTGGGGTAATTCGGGGACGTAGATTCCAAATCTGCAATCGAAGTTTTTCTAGCTTTTGTGAATCTCGAGATATGGCCAAAAGTTACACTGTTGGAGACCGCAGAACTGAGCAAACTGTAAAGAAACGCCTAATAGTTGTGTTTTTTGAACTCATTAGTCACGTTTAGCCGGTGGATTTGCTAGGACATCCTTTAAAAAGAAGTGCAAAGTAACTTTCAGCGATATTTAGTAGAAAATTTCTTATCCCAACTGTCCATTTATGGGCAACCATTTTCAGGTGAAGGTGTCAAAAATGGATAAAAACGTTTAATATCCGATTTGGTTGAAAAGTCGGCCATAGGGTAATTCGGGGACGCAGATTCCAAATCAGCAGTCTAAATGTTTCTAGCTCCCGTGGATCTCGAGATATGGCCAAATGCTACGCTGTTGGAGTCCGCTAAAGTGAGCAAATTGTTTAGAAAAGCCTAATATCAGTACTTTTTTCGAAGCCGGTAGTCAAGCTGAGCTGGTGGATTTGCTAGGACTCCCTTTAAGAGGGTGTATCAAGTAACTTTTAGCAATATTTAGTGAAAATCTCTTATCCCAACTGCCCTTTCAAGGGCAACCATTTCTAGAAAAGTTCCTTATCCCAACTACCTTTTCAGAGGCAACCATTTCCCGAGAATCGACGCTACAAACTTAGCTGCCTGAAGAAAGAAGCGGCGGCAAACCATTCATGCCAGTTTAGCTTGTTATTATTATTATTGTGTTGCCCACTTTTCCAAAGGAAATGGCAACACCTTGTTATTGGTCTGTGCTTATTATTATTATTATTATCCGTCTGTCCCCCCCCTAGATCTCGAGATTGGGAAGGGGTACAGGGGTGGATGATACCTTATTTTGAAGCCCTTGACTAGGACATCTCCCGGAAGCAAGATGGCTCCGATACCTTCCGGATTCCGGGAATGGCGAATCCCGGAATTTTTCGGTTGGTAAGGGGGGACCAAGGCGAAACTTCAAAATCCAAAATTTGGTCAAAAATTTTTTGTCTCCGATTTCGCTCAAAACTTGGTCATAGGGTAACTCGACCACGCTGATTTCGAAACTGAAATCGAAATTTCCGGAAAATTTCCGGATTTCGAGATATTCGACCCGGAAAATTCCGGATTTTGAAAAATTTCTCCAAAAGTGGTCGATATGGTACTTAAATGAAAGAGCTCGTCGAGCTGGGCAATTTTTATCATTACCATATTTTCCGGAAATATTTCTAGCGAAAGTTATGGCTGCAGATTGGAAAATCCGGAATTCCCGGAAAAAACCGGATTTTCAAAAATTCGTTGAAACGGGCAATATGGTACTTAATTGAAAGCTCTTTGAGTCCTGGGACAGATTTCCTGAACAGAAACAGCTTAAAAGGTGTATAGCAAAATTTATACCCCAAAGGAATGTGTCGTGGGCAACACATTCTTGCAGTAGCGCTAGTTATTATTGGGTTGCCGCTTTTTACACAAAAAGGCAACCCTTTCATCTGGGTATGTCCGTTTTTATTATTATTATTCTCGTGACCACCCCCTGTCCCCCCCCTCTAACTTTTGATAGGGTGGCCCGATTGGGCTGAAATTTTCAGTGGAGGGTTGGGGTGGGGTGAAGTGTTGACTGAAGCGCGGGCAGTTCGATATTTCCCGGATTCCGGGAATGGCGAATACCGGAATTTTTTAGAATGGTAAGGGGGGACCAAGGGAAACGTAAAAATTTTTTGTTTCCGATTTTGCTTAAAAGTTGGTCATAGGGTAAGTCGACCACGCTGATTTCGAAACTGAAATCGAAATTTCCAGAAAATTTACGGATTTCGAGATATTGGACCCGGAAAATTCCGGATTTTGAAAAATTTTTCCGAAAGTGGTCGATATGGGGCTCAAATGAAAGAGCTCGTCGAGCTGAACAACTTTCCTTCTTGCGGCATTTTCCGGAAATGCGTCTAGCGAAAGTTACAGCCGAAAAACTGAAAATCCGGGAATTCCCGAAAACCCGGATTTTGAAAAATTTTTCCGAAAGTGGTCGATATGGGGCTCAAATGAAAGAGCTCGTCGAGCTGAACAACTTTCCTTCTTGCGGCATTTTCCGGAAATGCGTCTAGCGAAAGTTACAGCCGAAAAACTGAAAATGCGGGAATTCCCGAAAACCCGGATTTTGAAAAATTTTTCCGAAAGTGGTCGATATGATACTCAAATGAAAGAGCTCGTCGAGCTGAACAACTTTCCTTCTTGTGGCATTTTCCGGAAATGCGTCTAGCGAAAGTTACAGCCGAAAAACTGAAAATCCGGGAATTCCCGAAAACCCGGATTTTGAAAAAGTTTTCCGAAAGTGGTCGATATGATACTCAAATGAAAGAGTTCGTCGAGCTGAACAACTTTTCTGCTTGCGGCATTCTCCGGAAATGCGTCTAACGAAAGTTCCGACCAAAAAACTGTTGCAATCTTCTGAAAGAAAACCCGGAACCTAAGGGAAAATGCCGCGGCAACCCATTCTGGCTACTTCGCTAGTTATTATTATTATTATTATTCTTGTCCCCCCCTATTAACTCAAGCTAGGCTCAACGCCCGGAGCTGAAATTTTGTGGGTATGTGGGGGTTGGTCCCAAACCTGGCCCATTTTAATTTCATCGCTCTACCCCCACCCAGTCGACCAGGGCAGGGAATTTAAAATTTAAATTCTTAAAAATCGTAAAGGGCGGTTCTGGTTCTCTGGGAAGGCGATTCTCAAAAATGGTCAAAAAACTTTTGCTTCCAAATTTGTTGAAATGACGGTCATAAGGTAATTCGGGGTCGCAGATTCCAAATCTGCAATCGAAATTTTTGTAGGTTTTGTGAATCTCGAGATATGGCCAAAAGTTACACTGTTGGAGACCGCAGAACTGAGCAAACTGTAAAGAAACGCCTAATAGTTGTGTTTTTTGAACTCATTTGTCAAGTTTAGCCGGTGGATTTGCTAGGACACCCTTTAAAAAGAAGTGCAAAGTAACTTTCAGCGATATTTAGTAGAAAATTTCTTATCCCAACTGCCCTTTTATGGGCAACCATTTTCAGGTGAAGGTGTCAAAAAGTCGGTCATAGGGTAATTCGGGGACGCAGATTCCAAATCAGCAGTCTAAATGTTTCTAGCTCCCGTGGATCTCGAGATATGGCCAAATGCTACGCTGTTGGAGTCCGCTAAAGTGAGCAAATTGTTTAGAAAAGCCTAATATCAGTACTTTTTTCGAAGCCGGTAGTCAAGCTGAGCTGGTGGATTTGCTAGGACTCCCTTTAAGAGGGTGTATCAAGTAACTTTTAGCAATATTTAGTGAAAATCTCTTATCCCAACTGCCCTTTCAAGGGCAACCATTTCTAGAAAAGTTCCTTATCCCAACTACCTTTTCAGAGGCAACCATTTCCCGAGAATCGACGCTACAAACTTAGCTGCCTGAAGAAAGAAGCGGCGGCAAACCATTCATGCCAGTTTAGCTTGTTTTTGTTAATTTTAGATCTGTATTAATTAAATTTCCTTTAAGGTGCTGGTTTCCTTTCGGGTATTTTTGACTCCTACGGCTTTAATCCTTTACGCAAAGGGCTAAAACCTACGAAATAACCTATTTCCGTGCTCTTTAACATTTGAGGACCAGTCCCGTATTCTTAGGCCAAACGATAAGAAAGTTTTGGTTTTTGGCCTTAAGCTCCCAGTAGGTAGACAAGACACGGGATTGGTTGGTATGGCTGGAAAGAGGACTCGAAAATGAACATTTTCGCTCTTACAACCTTTGAGCTATCTTCAGCGGTTAAGTCAGTATAAGCAAAAAACTGTTTTTACGGTCAAAAAATGGCCATTTTCGAGGAAATCAGTTTTTTCAAAATTACTGCCACATGTTAAGGACAAAATTGGCTTAGTTATACTCAATCGATACATCGTCCAAATGCACATTTTATGAATGCCTATTAGCCGGACTTTATTGCTTTAAGCTAGAGATTTGGCCGAAAAACCATTTTGGCAAAACTGCGATTATTTTGTTTCGAACATCGATTTCTCAAAAACTACTCGACGGATTCCGGAGATTTTCGGCAGAATCGAAGTTCGCACTTCTGCGGAGGGACGTTTTTCTTGGTTTGGGCTAAAACTTATTGAGTTGCAAGAAAACTCAATGCGAACTTGCGAAATTTCGTGTTACTGTGCATTTGGCCGATTTTCTCGACCGTTAAGACCTGCTGAGCCAAATCCAAAAAAACGTCCCTCGGCCCATGTGACCTTCATATTGAGGCACAAAAAGAGCTTTTGGCCGATTCCTCAGTTTTGAGAAATCGATGTTCAAAAACTTTTGGTCTATATTCATCCTGTTAGATGTCAGCATGTCAGAAAATTTCTGCTATTTTCTGCTAATTTTGCCAGTTCTGTAAGCTCATGTGAATGTACAGATAATAAGCTTTAAAACGACGTATAAAGTTCTTTGCAACTCCCAAAATTGCGTAAGTTATAGCGTTTCAAAAAAACACCACAAAAGCACTGCACAAAAGGATACCACCACCTTAAGGTTTGTCACTTTGAGTGGAGGGAGGGGGCTGGAAGAGGAATGCTTTTTTTATCGCACCTGTATTAATTTTTTGTATTAATTGTAATTTTTCAGCTAATCAGTGGCGAGCATGTGGGTGCTTTGGCCATGTCGGAGTCAAACAGTGGCAGTGATGTAGTTTCTATGAAACTGAAGGCGGAACAGAAAGGTTTGGGTGTAATTTTTTTGGATAAACTTTTCTGTTTGGAATAAGGATTATAAGTATTATAGGGGGGCGCGAGAGCTACCCCCTATAATATGGGTGTAAAAGGCGCTGCGCGGCCCTATGAGACTCGTTCGAGCACCGTGTCAGCTCAATACTGAACGAAACTCGGCAAGTTTGGTATCGTTTGGTATCTACACGACGAGTACAACAAGTTGCAAAAAAGTTTTGGTCAAAATTTTCAACTTTGAAAATTTTCGCTTCCGGACAAGTTAGGTCCGTTTGTTTTTTTTTCTGTGTTAGTCACGCTTGGAAAAGGGCTATTTTGTGCAGAGGTGTTTGAAAGATGTGAGCATTTTCAGTCGGAAAGGTTTATATTTTCTGAATGCCGATATGGTCCCATGTGCCCCGCGCTATATTTTTTCGCTGCCCGGCCCGGCATGCCACCTGGCCGGCCGGCCAAAAGTGGCCTGACGGCGTTTTTGGCCAAAAAACGGCCATTTTGTGTCACGGCCACAGGGCTCAGGGAACAAGCTAGAGACACGCGGTTTGTTGCATGAACAAGTACGGAGGGGATACTAGTGCGTAACGTTGGCCGATTTTTGATTTAGGTCCTGGACCGTTCAGGCGGCCGGCCCAAAGGAAGTCGGTCCAAATGGCCATTTTCGGAAAAGTTTCTAAGTCCCAACTCCACAGAAAATAGTCAAAAATAGGCCTAAATATGCTGTTTTGGGCCATATAGTGGGACGCATATAAGGGTTATCGGGGTCGCTGAACACGATGAGCATAGTCGCAGCTCTGTGCGGTGCTGCTATCGTGCTGTACTATTATGCAGCAACCATAGCACGCTGTCTGTAGACTTACTGTAAACGGTAAACATATGAAACTTGGTGAAAATTATGTCTGTAGTAAGGGGGAACTGTAGCTATGTTAGTTGGTGCACTCTCTAGCTTCTACCGTGCTGTATGTGCTGTCCCAAACACAGCACCGTCGATAACAAGTAATATTCGTCACTGGTATTTGAAATTCGGCATACAGATAGTTTAGGACATGACAAACTATTATAGATATGTTTCGTATACTTATTACGATGTTACTATGTGGTTGCGCTGCAGTAGAGTGCTGCTGAAGTATAGCACGGCCTATAACTAGCTACAGGTAAGTTGCAATCGTCCGAAATTTTGCACACAAGTGCGGCAGAGCATTGCAAATCATGCCATATGAGTTTCCTTCACCGACAGTAAAGTTTGCATCTGGTTGCGCTGCAGTAGAGTGCTGCTGAAGTATAGCACGGCCTATAACTAGCTACAGGTAAGTTGCAATCGTCCGAAATTTTGCACACAAGTGCGGCAGAGCATTGCAAATCATGCCGTATGAGTTTCCTTCACCGACAGTAAAGTTTGCATCTGGTTGCGCTGCAGTAGAGTGCTGCTGAAGTACAGCACGGCCTATAACTAGCTACAGGTAAGTTGCAATAGTCCGAAATTTTGCACACAAGTGCGGCAGAGCATTGCAAATCATGCCGTATGAGTTTCCTTCACCGACAGTAATGTTTACGTCTGGTTGCGCTGCAGTAGAGTGCTGCTGAAGTACAGCACGGCCTGTAACTAGCTACAGGTAAGTTGCAATAGTCCGAAATCTTGCACACAAGTGCGGCAGAGCATTGCAAATCGTGTTTTATGAGTTTCCTTCACTGACAGTAAAGTTTGCATTTGGTTGCGCTGCAGTAGAGTGCTATATGCTAAATACAGTAACTAAAACTATTGCAGCCATGGGTACTGGAAGTTGGATTTCTGTCAAAATAAAGAAAAAGGAAGAATCTTTCGGTTGACGATTAATGATTGGCGGAATTTTTAAAGTTTCTTTCACACAGCTTTAACGTTTTTGCTTTTTACTGAGAACCTTAAAAATGAAATAGGACAAGAATAAAAATGCTCCGGTGGGGTGGAGCATGAAAAATGCAATATGGGTGACACTGGGTTTTAAGCGGACAGAGAACTAGGTTTTAAAACGTTAATATGGGAGGGGCAGGTTGTAAATGCCAGGAGGACTAGGTTAAAAGCGCACTAATATGGACCAGCTTCGCTGAACAACCCATATTCGCGGTTACTCATGCTCCACTCCACATGACATACGAGTAATATCTACATTCTTCAGCTTTCAAAGCAAGCGGGACGATTTTGAAATATTAAAGCTTATTCCAAATAAACAATGCAGTTCTGATAGAAAGGTGTTCAAGGTGTTTTTTCTGCACTGTCAGCGCAGAATCTTGTGTTAAGTTGATGCGAAAAGCAGTTGACGTTATGTACGTGTATTATTAAGTTGTATAATAAGGAGCACGACCACATACTTGCAGGCCATGCTGACAAATCGTACAATTTTCCGAAGAACTGCCAATAGCAATATATAGCAAGCAGCAGCCGATAGAAACTCTGGACAGTTTTCGCGAATATGGGTTGTTCAGCGAAGCTGGTCCATATTAGTGCGCTTTTAACCTAGTCCTCCTGGCATTTACAACCTGCCCCTCCCATATTAACGTTTTAAAACCTAGTCCTCTGTCCGCTTAAAACCCAGTGTCACCCATATTGCATTTTTCATGCTCCACCGGAGCATTTTTATTCTTGTTTTATTGAAAGAAAACGGTTCATTTTTTTGCGGAATAAATATTTTGCTAATTGGTTGTTGTGTATATATACGTTTTATAGTGTCACTGTTTTGTTTAATTTATATACAGTTTCTTTTAGCACGGTTTGCTCTATCTTGTGTAATGTAGATTTTCTAATGCAGGTGACCGTTTCGTGCTGAATGGTCACAAGTTTTGGATCACGAATGCCACAGAGGCTGACATGATCATAGTCTATGCCAAAACGGAGAAGGACCAGAAATCACCCGCTCATTCCATTTCTGCCTTCATTGTGGAAAAAGTACAGCTGATTTTCGGGAAAATGTTTATAAATGGAATGTATATTTGGAAAAAAATGAATTGAAAGAATACCTTAATTGTTTTGTTGGTTGGTTTAGCCAACCTCTGTGCCTGTACGGAGACGATAGGGTTGGAGGGGGGGGGAGATTGCAGTAGATGACTGACTAGTGTGTGTTCAATTAAAGCTGGGACAGGTCGTTCGATAATCAGTTCGAATATCGTTTTTGAGATAACCTTTCTTCGATTTGTAAAATTTTTGACCAGACGTGTCCTCTGTTGTCTCTTACTTTTGTTACCTCCTCCCTTTTCAATCATTTTATGTTGAACATTTAATTTGTCAGCCTCACCATTTACACAGATAATATATACATACTTTTTCTTGATAGCCAAGCTATTTTGGTGTTAGCTTTATTTCCGTACTAATTATTATATAGAATAATGAAAAACGTCTGCCTGCAGTCACTATGGCAAAGCCGTAGTCCGAAGCAGGAGAGAGCCAATAAACTCCTCTGGCTTTTTCCTAGGCACCATTTTTCAAAAATGCTTAAAAATAGCTATTTTGTGCTGCTGAGCTAAAAAAATTAGCTATTTTTAACCTAAATTTAAGCTTAAAATTGCCGGAAAATTTTTTCAGAATTTATCCTCAAAACCCTATTTTTCTGGGCACTTTAGAGTTCTGGGAGAGTGGGGGGCGATTCTGGGGTGGGCGACCCAAGTCTGGTAGGGAACCGATTTCTGGGGGGGCGCCCCCTCCCTCCCTGTAGGAAAAAGCCAGCTCCTGTTTCGGACTAAGGCTTTAATGCTTGTATCCTTCGTGTGTCCACCTACTAGTCCGCGTGTACTTCATTTTCTTGACGTACTAATTATTACTGTTTAGACATTTCCAGGCTTCAGTGTTGCTCAGAAACTGGACAAGCTGGGCATGCGCGGCTCCCCTACTGGCGAGCTGGTCTTTGAAAACTGTGAAGTCCCTGGTTAGTTGTTTATGCTACATAATTATTAATTCAGAGCATGGAGGAAATATGCGTTAAGATTATTTAATGTTTAGATACAAGCTACAGTTGCTGAACGGTTGAATTGAATTCTACAAGTCTTTAACCTTTTCCTCTTCATGGGACAAATTTTCATTTGACACTAACAGAAATAGATTTTAAATAAAAAAAGAAATAAAGAAGAAAGCCCTGCACAACCGAAGGGCCTAGCCCACGGCAAGAGTCCAGTCCTCCGGACTCGAGCATTGAACGTATCTGGGGCGGAAATTTACTATTCAAAATGGCTGGCTACGTTTAGAGTTAGTCTCTTCATTTTGCTTTCGTTTCCTGTTAGGTTTCTTTCGTTTTTTTCCTTTCTAGCTGAAAATATGCTCGGTAAGCGTGGCGGCGGTGTCTATGTCCTGATGTCCGGCCTAGACCTGGAACGTCTTATTCTGGCCGCTGGACCGGTCGGGTATGTGTCGTCGGGTATTGCCCGCCCTCCAGTCAGTTTTCAGTGCAAATCTTTAAGTCTAGTTAATTAACGATTAAATTATATTAGAATTAGCTGTAGTGGAAGTATGTATATACAGTCTGAGTTAATATCATCAAGTATTTAGTATTGCTTCATCTTCCCGTGGTTTTCCAACCCCGTACTGTCATAGTAAAGTCGTTGGGACTTTTCTCTGCTATTGTTTTGTCGTTTTTTTTAGATTTTATTAAGTTTTGTCAATTTTTTATTAATTTTTTTCAGAATAATGCAGGCCTCCTGTGACGTTGCATTTGAGTATGTGCATCAACGAGAGGCCTTCGGAAGCAAGATTGGACTCTTCCAAGTAAGGAATTGCTATGGTTATAAATAAGGCCAGAATGATGGTTGTTCTAAGGGCCATTTCATGCAACCAGTTAAAAGAGTTTTCAACGCCTAGCCCGCCTGTCGGACTTGACAGTTTCAAATCCTTCGTTTTTACTTGGGGGGGGTAAGCGCCTCCGCGCCCCCTTTATTGTGGCTTACCAGAAAGCCGGGTGACGGGTGCCGGTGCCGGGTGACCAGAAAGTGTCATATTTTTTGGAATTTTCCGGGTTTTTTGATCAATGTTTCAATGGGTTTCCGGTTTCGCCGGAAACCTATTGAAACGTTGACCAATATTCCCTGTCCTCAAGAATACTTGATTGTCTATTGAGACCTCCGCCCCTTTCCCTGATTTAAAAATGTCCTAGAAAAAATGAATTGACAGGGTATAGATAGATAGTTATGGGTGCGGGTTTGCAAAAGCAGGGACAGGCACCCACGTCCAAAATCTTTTGTCTCTCCCAAAAACTTCAGCGGTCTTGAATTGAATAAGTTTTGGTTTTAAAATTTAAAATTAAAATTAAATTATTGTCTTTTGCCTGTTGTTTCAGCTCATGCAGGGAAAGTTGGCCGATATGTACACCACTATGAGCGCTTGCCGATCCTATCTCTACAATGCTGCTCGTCTTGCTGATAGAGGGAAGATTTCAAATCAGGTATACGCAGCGGGGGGGGGGTCACGTGTAGAATATGTTGGAGTTGAGGAGTTGAATTAAAATTGAAATTTATTTTTAAATTCTTAAAAATTACAATTTTACGGATTGTTTTGCTGTTGTCTGTAAATTGTTTAGGAAATTCTTAAATTGCACTGTAATAGTTGTCTTGTTTAATTTCTTGTACCTGTTCTGCAGAACTGTTTGCTAATAATAAAATTGATCATAATATGTTCTCAAATTTTGTAGGACTGTGCGGGTGTTATCCTTTACTGTGCTGAAAAGGCCACTCAAGTGGCCCTTGATGCCCTACAGTGTTTAGGTATTAGTCATCTTCTTTTTGGGTTATGTTTCTTTAAAATGTCTGCATTAAAATTAAATCCTCATTCTAGATAAGAAGGCAAAGCCTGCCGGGATTAGTAACTGAGTACGTTCTCTGTTTATTAGCTTTCATCTCATTTTTTACATTTTTAGCTTTATGTTAGCAAAAACCCAACTGTGCCAAACATGCTTATTTGTTGATTTAGTTTTTAACTGTCTTTTTTTCTAGGCGGTAACGGCTACATCAATGACTATCCTACGGGTCGATTTGTGCGAGACGCCAAACTGTATGAAATTGGTGCGGGCACTTCAGAGGTGCGCCGACTAGTGGTCGGTCGTGCCATCAATAAATTCTATCAAACCAATCTATGAGCGGGACCGAAACATTATGCAAATTAACTATTAACTTTGTTTGCTTGGTTGTTGTTGCATGTTTTTATGTATATAGTGTTGCTGTTCTTTGTCGGTATCCATAGTACATAATTATAGCAAGAGTGTGGAAGCGTGCTAATTATCTGGCACGATTTGCACGCTAGCTGCTGACATTTCCACAAATGTGCACTTTTTGACCTACAAAACAATGATACGCGTTGGTCTAGGTGTTGCATAAATGGTGCCTGTTTGGAGCTTCAGCGCGCAAAGATACGGGGGGAGGGTGCATTTGTTTGATCTATCTACATACTACTAGGCCCAAGTCTTGTGTTTTGGGGGGGGGGTCAGTGGTTTGCGTTCAGGGCATGTGCCTCTTTTCATAAGCTGATAATTAAGAGTGCGATGTTATGAGTGAAACGCTTGTCTGTTTTGTGCCATCAGCTATCTGTGCCGAAGTGATGTAGGATTATTTGTTGTAAATGTGGAAGTGAAGTATAGTACTTCTAAAAAGGTAAACATGTAGTGCTTCTAAAGGTTCGTAGATTAATTGAGAGTTGGGCTTCGGTTAATTTAATGCTATTTTGATGGAATGGAACTAGAGAATTGTGGGGTCGAACGCTACCCAATGAATGAGTGATTCATGATTATTTTGAATTTGGTTTGTCTATGCGTAATCAATTTATATATTGCTTGAATTGTTGATTTTTTTCTTTGGCTCAACACTGTACTGTTCACATAATTTCTTGCCGGTTTAGGTTTAGTTTTGATTTGGAAACATTAAATTGTCCGGCCTCCAAACTGCCTACGTGCGTACCTAATTATTTGGCCTAGAAAGAGCATAATGTGGCGGTCATATGAGTCTATTCAACACAAATATTTTGTAAATGTTTGCTGTTTAGTTTGTTTATTTGTTTGGTTGTTCATACGTTGTAAATAATAGCTTATTTTTGTGTCCTCCATTGTGCATTAGTTTGAACGTTGAGCAAATGATAGAAGTTGTTGTTAATTGTTGGTACAGTTGTTCATAGATTTTAGTAAAGATATTTATTCCATGTTTCCAAGTAAAAGTTGCCCAGCTTTGTCATTTTCTGAGCTTTTGGGTCATCTATGGTTACGCCTCTTAACTCTTTGCCGTTTTAACAGTTACAAAGAGTAGTGAGGTCTGTAAAATATATAATTATAAAAGCCGCTGTGCTTTTAACTCATCAAGGTTTTGCTGCCTTACTGGGAAGTTCAAAACGAAAACTTACCCTAAACTAAGATTTTGTAATAATTTCAGGCATAGGCACAATTGATACTGTTTTCATTCAAATCGATGAGAAATCTACCTAAGTATTTGCAGTAATTTAAACTATTTGACTCCAAATTTCCAAGTACTGAACTTGCGATTTACCCTTTGTTAGTTTTCCTGCATGTGGTTAACCATAAGCGCTAACGATTAAAAGCAATTTTAGCGCTGATGTTTTGTAGCGACCTACCGCATGCTTGCGTGCTGTAGTGTGATTTCATCTCATAAGTCAGAGCTAAGCTAAGCACTAGCGAAATACCTAAGCGTTTGTAGGAGTGCTCTTTTTGCATCCGTTTTGCAGTCATGTGCTATTTGCGTTGCATTCTCTGCGCTTCTCTTTGGCTGTGCAACAGGCTTTTGTCTCATGACTTGCCAGTGTTTGCAAGAAGCGATCATTCTAAATCGTGCTGCAATTACTAAGCTTGCTTTTGTGGTATTGACTTTTTGATTCTGAGTTAGTCATTTGAGAACAAACACCTGCGGCATGAATTCACTTATGATATTTTGTCTTCAGAGGTTATTTCAAAACTCAATCTTAGTTTAACTTAACTTAGTTTTAGCTTGGCAACCACAAATTTGAGTAATATATGAGTAAAAAGTTGAGTCATATATTTTTGATAATAAGGACATTTATGTAAAAGGTTTTGACTAGACTTGTGGTTTGATTTTCTTCTGTAGTTGAGTCAGGTGATTATTTGACATTTTGTCCCTCTGGCAAACTTAAACCATGAGATATCCTTTAGTTTAGTTGCAGCTTTGATTTGCTGCAATGACCTGATAGTGTACCATTTTAGTGAAATCTGAAGCATGGGGTTTGTTGTTGGCAATTGTTTGAATCTGGGTTTAGGAAACTGAGCTGATTCTAGAAAACGTCTAAAAAGGGGGGAGTGTCATGTTTGGGTGGGGGGAATTTTTTCAATTTGTTCTAAAAAATGCTTAAAATGGCGGAATTTTTATTATATTTGCCTAAAAGTTCGATTTTAGGAAATTTTGAAAACTTGGCCTTCCAAGCGGAATTTTCTGGAAATTTGTTACCAAAGACAAAGAGGCATCCACGTTTTTATGTCGTTTATGGATGAGATCCCCCCCCCAGTAGAACAATTCTAGGGCAGTAGTACATTTCGGTTTATCTTAGAAGCCCTTTGCATTTGGCATTAGGATAGGACTTATAAGCAGGGTTTTTTGAAAACCGGACATGTTCCAAAATTGTTCTTTTTTAAAATATTTTGTTCTTTTTTAAGTGAAATTGTTCTTTTTTCCAAAAATTTCGTAAAAAATGGAAAAATGTAATAAAAATTTAAAGTTAAATAATTTAAAAGTTTGAACGGCTTACTACAACAATTTATTATATAGTAAGTACGTGTATATGAACGCTCACACTTCACGAATAAACAAATTTTATAAAAGCCTTCTTGGCTTCATGGGCCCATGTCAAGATAAAAGTAACATTTTGATTCGTTCTGATCTACCACTTGATTTTCTTGAAGCTTTTATTTTCATGGGGGTTCTGGGGGTTATTAATTTTTTGTAGAGATTTGATCTATAACTATGTTTAGTTTCATTTTTTGATGGGGGTTCTGGGGGTTCTTGGGGGTTCTTAACTTTTCGAAGAGATTTGATCCGTGACTACATATATTTAGTTTCAAATTTTTGATGGGGGTTCTGGGGGTTCTGAAATTTTTTTCAGATTTGATCCTCTACTGCTTAGTTTTAAGTGTTTGTTGGAAATTCTGAGGGTTCTGGAGTCCGGGTGTACCGAAAAGTGTGCGCGTTGTCTGGGCTTAAATTAAGGACGAACTTGTTGTTCTTGTCGTCAGCTTTCGATTGATACCCATATTGTGGATATTGGATGTTTCATACACAGAATTTTCAGTCTAAGTTTATGAGAAAAGCCAGGAGGACCCCCCCCCCCAGTACACCCGGTTCTATGCTACAAATTTGATGACTGAGATACATATATACACATTATAAACATATCATGTCTGCTGAAGTACCTGCTGAAGGAAAGGATCCGCAACGTAGTCACGTACAAATCAAAGTCCTGGATGCAAACGCATGAAAAAAATTTGAGAACCTCCTTTTTTTCAGGTGGGGGTTCTGGGGGTTCTAACTTTTATCTTGACATGGGCCGCTTCATGAAATCAAACTAAAATTTGGAGAAATTAATGAAACGCAACTTTAAAACTTAGATCTTGCTTTTGTCTCTATTCTTTTTTGAAAACGGTAGAACACAAAATTGGCTACAAATCTTCAATTTATCTCACACAAGAACTCTCTGAATAATATCCCCTCGCCTGATGCTAACATTTGTGTATATATGCACATGCACCTGTCTTTGTTTGCAGTATATAGCAAGTCGAAAGAGACAGGCACAATAGACCTAATGTCATGAAGCGTTACAGTTTGAAGCAAGAACATAATTGTAAACTAGTGCAGGCAGACATGAACAAAGGGGGGGGGTCTGGGGGGCTTCCCCGCAGAAGCTGAAGAAATTTTTTGAAATTTTGCTTTTTCGGCTAAAGAAAATATTAATTTTGTGTTCTTTTTCAGCTTCCAATTTTGCTTTTTTCTCTGTTCTTTTATTGTTCTTTTTTAAAAATTTTTGTTCTTTTTGGAAAAAATGTGTTCCAAAGAACACTTTTTGGAACAAAAAACTCTGCTTATAAGATGAATATTTTGGAGGAGAAAACGCGGAAGGAAAGCTATCGACTGGAAAAGAATGAACTAAATTTTTTAAGGTTTTTGGGGTTCAGAGCAGAAAGTTTTCAGTTGTTGACGGAATTATTTTGCTTCTTGCTTTTTTTGGGAAGTCTTTGTTTTGTGTGCTGAGGTGCTTTCTGATATTAATTAGTTAATTTAACTAATTTAGTTAAATTAGTGAGTTAATTTTGGAGTTGGTGTTTGACTTTTTGTTTTAATTTTAGGCTTGTTAAGTTAGCTGTTACATTTTCGTTTACTTAACTGGTGAAGGAAAGCTATTATTTGGGTGATTTCTTTTGGCTTCATTTAATGTGCATGCTACGCTCTGGCTATTTTCTAGTTGTGCTTGCAGGTATAAATGAATAAGCCAATCGCTTTATGTTGTTTTAGTTTATCTCGTTTAACTTCGCTTGCAAATAGGTCTGTCGGGTAAGCAATACATGACTATTTTTGTCTGGTTTTTTTACATCCTCCCTTTTCGAAATTTCGTTCCAATTTCAGATTCGAAAAACTCTTCCACAGGCCCACAGAGAATTCTCAAGGTTATTAGAGTTCGGCTTCCTTTCGAAGAAATGTTGATTGTAGGTAGTGAAGATGGCTATTTTACTTGTTTTAATTTTAATCTTTTTATTTTACGTTAATTAACTGACAATTAATTTAGCTCTGCTTTCGATTTGCAGGCATTCTATGTCGCTGTGAGCCGACTGTGTGGCATTTTCGCCACTTTTCGCTGTGCGGGTCGGCGGCATTCTCTGATGTGGTTATTCCGGTGACGTCCAATGGAGTTCAGTTTGAAGTATATAACTACTTTTTGATCCTGATTATTGTTTGGCTTAATTTTGGCAATTTTTATGGGGTGGGGGGGCTTCCTGACGGCTGTCCCATTGATGGGGTTTCACTCCAGTTTTGGAAAAAATCGTATGCGAGTTTTGACAGCTATCTTTTTGTAAAAATTGGCTAATTGAGTAAAATCTTGATTGTCTGGACTTTTTCAGTCTTGAATGGTGAAAATTCCTATAAAAATCCGGTAAAGCACGAACAGTTGTGGTGTAGAAATATTTGGGTTATGGGCAGGATTTAAATATCTGGCGTATATATACCTTTCCTGGGGCCGATGTAATGAAGCGTCTCAACCCGGGTTGAGATTGGTTGAATGAAACCTTTAACCCCGGTGTTATCAAAATCGGGTTGAATTAACTCGGGTTGAAATAACAGGGTTGAGTTTAAAAAACTGGGTTGAGATATACCGAATTAACACAGGCTAAGATAGATCAGTCAACCCCAAAATGTTTGTTAACACTGGGTTGAGCATCGGTGCTTAAGCCTACCCCAAAATTTCCGGGTTGAACCCAAAACTGAGTTCAACCCGGGTTGAACTCAACCCAGTTTTGATAACATTGGCCCCTGGGGGCGACTGGATTGTGGGTAGTAGACAATTGCTCACCTGTGAATTGATGACGGTAGTTTTTTGTGAGAGATTTTGATTTTGAGAGCCTGAGCAGAGTCGGAAACCAGCAAGATTTGCATAATCTCTAACGAGTCAAACCCATGATGATGGGGATGCGATTGTGTGGAGTGCTTGTTCACAAGGCGGTGAAAGTGGGGTATTCTGTTTGGCTGGCCTAGGCCCCACATGTTGGCAGATTTTTTACATGCTGTTATCAAGAAAGAAACTATCTGTTTTCAACTTCCGGTTTTTGCAAATTTTGGTTAATCTGACAAATACGTACACACACACACACACATACACACACACACACACACACACACACACACACACACACACACACACACACACACACACACACACACACACACACACACACACACACACACACACACACACACACACACACACACACACACACACACACACACACACACACACACACACACACACACACACACACACACACACACACACACACACACACACACACACAC
Organism: Trissonchulus latispiculum; assembly: GCA_030248195.1. Lineage (NCBI taxonomy): Eukaryota > Metazoa > Nematoda > Enoplea > Enoplida > Ironidae > Trissonchulus > Trissonchulus latispiculum. The sequence goes on along the minus strand of JASAND010029567.1, from coordinate 34,543 downwards.
ACACACACACACACACACACACACACACACACACACACACACACACACACACACACACACACACACACACACACACACACACACACACACACACACACACACACACACACACACACACACACACACACACACACACACACACACACACACACACACACACACACACACACACACACACACACACACACACACACACACACACACACACACACACACACACACACACACACACACACACACACACACACACACACACACACACACACACACACACACACACACACACACACACACACACACACACACACACACACACACACACACACACACACACACACACACACACACACACACACACACACACACACACACACACACACACACACACACACACACACACACACACACACACACACACACACACACACACACACACACACACACACACACACACACACACACACACACACACACACACACACACACACACACACACACACATATATATATATATATAAATATATATGTATATATTTCTGTCCCCTTTTTGTGCTTTATAGGCTGTGGATTTGCTGAAATGCATGAACAGTGGGATTTGCAAGCAAGTCTCCAAGAACAGTGCTTCTTTTGAGAAGTTTGAAAATGACACAGTCATTACAGGTTTGGTTTGTAATGTTAGGACAAGATCGTCAAAAATTGTGTTACTTTTCTTGTGGCTATTAGTAGCGGGTCTGCTCAGTCGATAAGCTATGTAAAATGTTTTGTCATCAGTCAGAGCTAGCTAGCTAGCTAGTATAGACTGGCTAGGCTTACTGCTGTCATTCTAATCAGGTTATTTTGACAAGGGAGGAGTTCGAGCCCACCCTATTTCGACAATTTCAACAGCGCTAGTCGGCCGGTCAAGTATTGTCCACATTTTGCACTCCTATTATAGCGCATGTTTTGCCCAACGAAGAACACTGCAGCATCTTTGCTAAGCAATGCAACGAAAAAGTTTAAAGTTTGAAATTGGCAACGGCAAATCTGTGAACTCGTGCAAGCAATTGGGAGGCGGCTTTCTACCTACATTTTTGGAACAAGTACAGGGGCAATTTGCCTGGGTTTTGCGGGCCAGGTCGGGAACAAGCAGTGCCCAAAGTTTGACATTTTGAACAGACAAGTTTAGATGAGACAAAATTTAGATTTTTCTCAAAGTTTGTTTGTTCATTAAACAGTTTCAGAAAAGATAGCTCTCTGGCTGGAAGACGTTTGTGTTGAAGCCTGCTGAACTAATCACTTTGCTTTCTCACACTTCAACAAATCCGTGTTGAAAAAAGAGGTTCTGTGTTATCGCATGCCCAAGTCGAACAGTACAGCATTGAAACAGCCGTACACTGCCCAGTTGTAGTCAGCTCATTCTAAGCTTTAAAATTATGTAAAAATCGTTATATTGTTGAACTACAAGAATTGCGTAAATTTACAGGAATGTCACAATTTGCTGCAAATACCCGAACTGCTCACAATATGCAAGGCAGAGGCTGCTGCCAGCGGCGTATTCAGGACTTTGAAAAGGAGGGAGTTCGACCCCAAAATGGGGTGGGTCGGTCCGGACCTAATTTTTCCCAAAAGAGTGGTCAAATTTGCGCAAGAAATTGCTAAAAATTTCAGAAAACTCCCAAAGAAAAAACGAAAAATGCCCCCCGGGTACCCTGCTGCACAGAGAAGTTGTTGTTGTTGTTACAGACCTGCAGCTGACAGTGAATTATTGGTCCTGGAATTTGACATCCGACCTCAAGGGCGGTCTAACGGATGTGCTGATTTGTGGCGTTCTGGGTCATGGCGTGAAACCGGTGGTTCGTTGGTCACTCAACGGCCAACCCTATGTATGTAGGTTTTCTGGAATTTACCCTTAAAATAGACCTCGAGAGCTTGGACGTTTGGAATGTTCTGAAAAACAGATTATGTTTTTTGTTACATTGTTACGGACCCTTTATTTACACTGAAGTTAGCTAAGACTTTAGTTTTTCTTTTGCAAAAACGGTTTTATCTAGGGTTTTGAAAAGGAAGAATTTTTAGCTATTTTAAAAGGGGGGGGGGAGCGAAGAATTGGAAACGGACATTTTTCCATAAATTACCACTTACCCCTCGAAGTTTCGTTCTTAAAATGTCTAATTTGCAACCATGTTGTCTTACTTACAGCAAAGGGCGCAAAACGTTTGCAATTTTTGCTTTCTTTGCACTGAAAAGTTAATGAAATTCTCCATTTATTAACTCAAAGGGAGGAAGTGTCAACCTCCCGAAACCAGAATGTCAGTAAGTATATATATTTGTAAAGAAGTATTCATTACTTCTTTATGATTAATGCTTGTATGGGCTTCCCGGTCCACTTCTCCTCCCATAGAAAAATTGCCTAAAAATAAACCAGATAATCTATGAGTTCAAGAAGTTTACACGCTCCTTCTTTTTCTCTGTCATTTTAGCTGTAAATTGAATTGAATTGAAAGCATCAAGTATGTCTGCAGTCAAGATTTTTCTAATACTTTCAGAAATATGTGTTTTGCGAAATGCGGCCAAACCCCTTTGATAAAAATGTTAGATATTTTTCAAAAACAAATTTTCAATTTTTTGAAAACATATTTCTGAATATTTTTCCTGTCCGTGATTGTGTTTTTCCCTTCTTTTCTTTTAGCATGATTTTCGGGTTTTGGAAGAAGTAGAATTGCCCGGTTCATCAAGCCAGAATGAGTCCTTGGTAACTGCTACAGCATTCTTCCACTACGGTCACATCAGCGCCGTCGTGCGGGAAGTTTCGCTGATGACCGGTGCCACAGGGCCACCAGTATTTCGCTGTGAAGTTGACGAAAGACTGTCTTGTCGTACGTCGGTTTTTTTAGCGTTTTTGAAAAGAGCTTTTTTATTTAATTTTTGGTAAACTAAAGGCTCCCCCCCACGATATTCAGAGTGGAATGATCGCTGGGATGTAACTCTGTTTGGAATGTATATATTTGCTGAAAGATTCTGAAAAATAAACTGTCGGGATAATTGTTTCGGTCATTTTTGCTAAAATTCTCATAATCGAGGTAAAAGGTCAGAAATTTGAAGTCTTGAAGATTAACAACTAACCCTGTCTGTTTGTCACCTTTTTTCTTGTCGTCCTGCGTTTAAGTTTTACGCAATTTAATGCTGGCTATTGTGTGAGCGATTCTAATTGATCCAATTATTTATCATTTTTCCTTTATTTTTCCTTAATTTTTAATTAATTTTTAATTAGGTTCCAGAAATCAGTAATCTATATACTGATCGGTTTTGTAGTAAATAAATAATGTTACTACAATAAGTTTCTGTGTTATAGTTGTATACAATAAATTTAGTTATATATAATATTATATATATTATGTTATAGATAGGACGCTGTCACATGAAAATGAAGACCAACCGGCTAGTTTGCCTCTGATTTTGCCTGAGCCTAAGCTGGGCAAATTGCCCGAGCCTGAACACTTGGAAAGCACCCGGCAAATGTACTACTGTTGAAATTGAGATTATCTGACTCCTGTTAAGATTTGATTTGACTTAATTTTATTTATTCAAGTGCCTACCTTTTGAGTTCCTATGGACTATTGATTTTTAGCTTGGACGTCTGAAATTTGTCACAATGAAAGTTTAGATTTAAAAAATCTAAAAGTATATACATAAAATTTAAAATTATATTTTATTTTTGTTTCAGTATCAAGAGAAATCCAACGTCTACAGCTGATTCTGTGACGGATTTTGAAAGCTTTATTCAGACTTCGACTCTGTCCAATTCTGCTGTGGCCATCGCTTGCTATTATGTAATAAATTAACTTTTAGGAAATCTTAAAGTTTGTATTTGAATTTGTCACCATCAATGTTGTTTTGCTTGGAGTAGATGCAACCGTTCTAAGTAATAGGCAAACCAGCCTATCTCTTAAGGGGGGGGGGGTCCACCATGAAAAATTTTATGGTCACGTATTTTGCTCATTTTTGCACAAAATTTTATCCCATATGTCCTGCATATCGAGTTTCAATTTCGAGTAGTTTCGTTCAGTCCTCAGCGAGTAACCGGCTATTAACTGCATGTAATTTGAAAACAGGTGAAAACGACGGTGCCGCAGCAAATAAAGGCACTTTACACCTGAACTTCCTTGAGAAAGGAGCTTTATTTGGTTGTATGTTTGATATCTGATGCAAACAAAGAAGTTAGGGTAGCTTTTAATGGGAAAACTTTTCTTTATGACTTTATTTACTGATTTTAGGGAGTAGCACCGGCGCTGGAAAGCCTTGACCACGAAAATCATTTAACGGCCGATAACTTGAATTTGGTGCATATGCGGACAATGGTCCAAGACGAAAAAATGTTTTCGACAACGAGAGCTTTCGATTGATATAAAATTTAACGTATTTCGAAAAATTTGAAAATCGCTATTTTTGAGATTATGGTTGTCATACCTCCATATTTGACCCCAGCGACCAAGTGGGTGCACTAACATGCACCATTTGTGCCCACACTTTGCCATAAAGCCATCAATAATGGTGCGCAAATAGATAGTCTAACATTTTATAGGTCTGTGTTGCCATAGCTCTATGTTATTTGCCAAAAAACGGGAATTTCCGAAATTTTGCTAAAAATTGAGATTTCTGCGCCAGAGAAATCTCGAAATCGGACAGAGCTAACCAGGATCAATTGGTATCGTTCGAAATGTCTTGTCATAGGCTATGATTTGTAGGAAGCAGAATTTTTAATTGGGCCTTACAGCTTTCAGAATATTTCATCAAAGTTGCTGACTCCCAATTTTAACATTGCAAAACAGTCAAATTTGGCTGTTCGCAAACTTAAAAAATTAATTAAAAATTTTTGAAGGCCTAAATTAAAATTCTGCTTCTTACAAATCACCCTTCGAGATCGTATTTATGATATAAGATGGACGTTGAAGTGCTCCGTTTTGTCGTTGGCGAGATTTCTCTGGCGCACGGAAAAAAATCACCACTTTTTCCGTTTCCTATGTTTATCAGATACTGACATCAACTTTGAGGTGAAATTACTCGCTAACCGTAAGAGATCCGACCTTCATTTCAAAAACTCGTTAAACTATACCAATTGGACAACAAAATACGTGAAAATGAGCAAAAATCGGAGATGGTCGAAAACTCGACCAAAAATGGACCCCCCACCCCCCCCCCCCTAAGGTGGTGGTATCCTTCTGTGCAGTGCTTTTGTGGTGATTTTTTTGAAACGCTATAACTTTCACAATTCTGGGAGTTGGAAAGAGCTTTTTACATCGTTTTAAAGCTTATTATCTGAACATTCACATGGGCTTACGAAACTGGCGAAATTAGCAAAATAATAGCAGAAATTTTCTGACATGCTGACATCCAGGATGAGTATACACCAAACATTTTTGAACATCGATTTCTCAAAACTGAGGAATCGGCCAAAAGTTCTTTTCGTGCCACTATATGAAGGACATACGGGTCGAGGGACGTTTTTATGGATTTGGCTCAGCACGTCTTAACGGTCGAGAAAATCGGCTAAACGCACGGCAACACGAAATTTCGCAATTTCGCACTGAGTTTTCTTGCGACTCGATATGTTTTAGCCCAAACCAAGAAAAACGTCCTTCCGCAGAAGTGCGAACTTAGATTCTGGAAAAAATCTCCGGAATCCATCGAGTCGTTTTTTGAGAAATCGATGTTCGAAACAAAATAGTGGCAGTTTTGTCAAAATGGTTTTTCGGCCAAATCTCTAGCTTAAAACAATAAAATCCGCATAGTAGGCATTCATAAAATGTGCATTTGGACGCGGTATCGATTGAGTATAAATAAGCCAACTTTGTCCTTATCACATGGCAGTAATTTTGAAAAAACTGATTTCCTCGAAAATGGCCATTTTTTGACCCTCAAAACAGTTTTTTGCTTATACTGACTGACTTAACAACTGAAGATAGCTCAAAGGTTGTAAAAGCAAAAATGTTAATTTTCATGTCCTCTTTCCAGTCATAACAACCAATCCCGTGTCTTGTCTACCTACTGGGAGCCTAAGGCCAAAAACCATAACTTTCTTATCTTTTGACCTAAAAGCACGGGACTGGTCCCAGAATGTTAGAGCTTTAAACGGTTATTTCGTAAGTTTTAGCCATTTACGTAAAGGATTAAAGCCGTGTGAGTCAAAAATACCCGAAAGGAAACCAGCACCTTAAGTTAGGAAAATGTTACCGTAGGATTCGGAGAATGCTACTTTACTTTAAACCGTTTCCTAAGCACGAAGTTTAGAGCAATCTTTTCATACACACCCGTTAGGGTGTGAACAACCTTATTTACACGTTTAAAGGTTCTCTATTGTATCATACGTGGACAAGGACTCGCTCCATAGGGTGTTGCAGAAATTATTTTGCTGCCCCCCCCCCCCTTTTGCACAGCGAGGGGCAAGAGGGAGGGGGAAGGCAGTTTTGCTACGTTTTCAGAGTGTTCAAAAATATGCAGCCCTGTCCCGAATTTCACCACACCTTTTCTAGTCATTTCGCAAATCTAGAATGTGCTTACAAAGCTTGAAGCTTTTCTGCGTTGCTGTCGAAATGAAATAGGACAGTTTTTGCTTATACGTTGTAGTGTAGTTTCTCTGAACAATTCCTTCAGACTTGCGCAGATTTTTACAAATGAGAAACGGTCTTTGCTCGCGTTGCGCGTTTCCCCCACTGATATTTTCTACAACTTTGGAACAAAATTTGTGTAGTGCTGTAGCTGTACCATATTTCTTGTCCTTAGTTGTCCTAGAAAAATTTTGCTGTTTGCTTTCAGAAACTATTGTCTTTATTTCAGCGTATCCTGGAAAAGGCCTGCGAAAATTTGGACGTATTCTGTGTTCCTGTGGGAGCGCCTGAAACTATAGGATTTGGTTGTCCGTATGTGATAATTTAAAAAGTTTGATGGCGTAATTTTAATTAATTAATTAATTAAAAATAAATAATTTAAGTACTTGACTCGAATTTAATTGTCGTTTTCTTCCAAATGTGTAGAATTCTTCTTAATTGCTACAGTTTACTGCTTAATGGTGTGTGTTTGTGTAACTGGTAATATTTTTTGTAATATGCAACTGCTAGGAAATTTTGAAAGTATTTTAATTTTTTGACAAGTTTTAAAATTTAAATTAGGTAGTGCGCGTCAGCGCACTACCTAGAATAGGGAAAAAAAGGCGTATTGCGGCCTCTTGGAACATAGTTTCCCCTGTTGCCGGCGGAGGAGTTGAGGTAGAGCCTTCATATTTTACCAGTAGAAACCCCTTCACGAGGGGTACATGCTGTGCAAATTTGAGCAAAATCGGCCGAGCCGTTTTTGAGATATGACAGATTCAATTTTTCAATGCACGACTTTCTCTCCATTTCCCCCCCCCCCCCCTAGGGGTCGGAGGTCTTAGATTTCCTATACCATATGGGGTTTTTTTTGAACAACTTTTTCCCCATTTTTGGGGAAATGAGTATGGAGTAGGTAGGGCCCCCCCATAGGTCTGTGTACATAGCAGGATTTCGATTTTTTTTCGGAGATAGTTTTTTTCAAAAATGGTCAATCCTTCTGTTCAAGTAAACTTGAACTGGGGCAGGCCGATGGGTCTGAGGTTCGCCGAGGAGCATGGCCCCATGGTCTAGATTGCCATGGGGTATATGAATTTTGGATCTGTCCCCTGTAGTTTTCTGGCCGGGGGTCACTAGTTAACGTGTAAAAGGGGGGGTCTGGGCCTACGGAGTAGGCAGCCCTATACATAAGAGCTGTTGGGCTGAGGTTTCGTATTCGAATAGGAACCCCTATATGGTGAATCTAAAGGGCCCATTAGTTTCGCTGTAGGACCTATCCATGTGGCTGGGGGGCACCCTGATGGTGGTGGGCCCTACCGTGACGCAACTCCAACTTTAACCTCTTCTACACAGATATCTACAGTGAGCAGGTCTCTCTTATTTGGGGTTTGGGGTGGGGTGCGGGGGCACTACAGCATAGACTATAGTAGGTTTCGCCCGGACCCCTGTGGCGCCCTGGCCAGAGGTCCGGACCGTGGACCATGCCCAAAATGGCCAAAAATCGATTTTTCCAAAAGTGGCCAAGTTTGGTATCAAATGAAAGCCCTTGGTGAGGCGAACATTTTTTGTCATTGGAGGACCCCTCCAAAGTGGCCCCAGTGGCCTGTGGCGCCCTGACCAGGGTCCGGACCGGTCCAAAATGGCCAAAAATCGATTTTTCCAAAAGTGGCCATGTTTGGTATCAAATGAAAGCCCTTGGTGAGGCGAACATTTTTTGTCATTGGAAGACCCCTCCAAAGTGGTCCCAGCGGCCTGTGGCGCCCTGGCCAGGGTCCGGACCGGTCCAAAATGGTCAAAAATCGATTTTTCCAAAAGTGGCCATGTTTGGTATCAAATGAAAGCCCTTGGTGAGGCGAACATTTTTTGTCATTGGAGGACCCCTCCAAAGTGGCCCCAGCGGTCTGTGGCGCCCTGACCAGGGTCCGGACTGGTCAAAAATCGATTTTTTAAAAAATTTCCAACTTTGGTATCAAATGAAAGCCCTTGGTGAGGGGAACATTTTTTCTCATTGGAGGACCCCTCCAAAGTGGTCCCAGCGGCCTGTGGCGCCCTGACCAGGGTCCGGACTGGTCAAAAATCGATTTTTTAAAAAATTCCAAGTTTGGGATCAAATGAAAGCCCTTGGTGAGGCGAACATTTTTTCTCATTGGAGGACCCCTCCAAAGTGTTCCCAACGGCCTGTGGCGCCCTGACCAGGGTCCGGACTGGTGAAAAATCGATATTTTAAAAAATTTCCAAGTTTGGTATCAAATGAAAGCCCTTGGTGAGGGGAACATTTTTTCTCATTGGAGGACCCCTCCAAAGTGGTCCCAGCGGCCTGTGGCGCCCTGGCCAGGGTCCGGACTGGTCAAAAATCGATTTTTTAAAAAATTCCAAGTTTGGGATCAAATGAAAGCCCTTGGTGAGGCGAACATTTTTTCTCATTGGAGGACCCCTCCAAAGTGTTCCCAACGGCCTGTGGCGCCCTGACCAGGGTCCGGACTGGTGAAAACTCGATATTTTAAAAAATTTCCAAGTTTGGTATCAAATGAAAGCCCTTGGTGAGGGGAACATTTTTCTCATTGGAGGACCCCTCCAAAGTGGACCCAGCGGCCTGTGGCGCCCTGGCCAGGGTCCGGACTGGTCCAAAACGGCCAAAAATCGATTTTTCAAAAAGTGGCCAAGTTTGGTATCAAATGAAAGCCCTTGGTGAGGGGAACATTTTTCTCCTTGGAGGACTCCTCCAAAGTGGACCCAGCGGCCTGTGGCGCCCTGACCAGGGTCCGGACTGGTCAAAAATCGATTTTTTTTAAAAATTCCAAATTTGGTATCAAATGAAAGCCCTTGCTGAGGTGAACATTTTTTGTCATTGGAGGACCCCTCCAAAGTGGCCCCAGTGGCCTGTGGCGCCCTGACCAGGGTCCGGACCGGTCCAAAATGGCCAAAAATCGATTTTTCCAAAAGTGGCCATGTTTGGTATCAAATGAAAGCCCTTGGTGAGGCGAACATTTTTTGTCATTGGAAGACCCCTCCAAAGTGGTCCCAGCGGCCTGTGGCGCCCTGACCAGGGTCCGGACTGGTCAAAAATCGATTTTTTAAAAAATTTCCAACTTTGGTATCAAATGAAAGCCCTTGGTGAGGGGAACATTTTTTCTCCTTGGAGGACTCCTCCAAAGTGGACCCAGCGGCCTGTGGCGCCCTGACCAGGGTCCGGACTAGTCAAAAATCGATTTTTTTTAAAAATTCCAAATTTGGTATCAAATGAAAGCCCTTGCTGAGGTGAACATTTTTTGTCATTGGAGGACCCCTCCAAAGTGGCCCCAGTGGCCTGTGGCGCCCTGACCAGGGTCCGGACCGGTCCGAAATGGTCAAAAATCGATTTTTCCAAAAGTGGCCATGTTTGGTATCAAATGAAAGCCCTTGGTGAGGCGAACATTTTTTGTCATTGGAGGACCCCTCCAAAGTGGCCCCAGCGGTCTGTGGCGCCCTGACCAGGGTCCGGACTGGTCAAAAATCGATTTTTTAAAAAATTTCCAACTTTGGTATCAAATGAAAGCCCTTGGTGAGGGGAACATTTTTTCTCATTGGAGGACCCCTCCAAAGTGGTCCCAGCGGCCTGTGGCGCCCTGGCCAGGGTCCGGACTGGTCAAAAATCGATTTTTTAAAAAAATTCCAAGTTTGGGATCAAATGAAAGCCCTTGGTGAGGCGAACATTTTTTCTCATTGGAGGACCCCTCCAAAGTGTTCCCAACGGCCTGTGGCGCCCTGACCAGGGTCCGGACTGGTGAAAAATCGATATTTTAAAAAATTTCCAAGTTTGGTATCAAATGAAAGCCCTTGCTGAGGTGAACATTTTTTGTCATTGGAGGACCCCTCCAAAGTGTCCCTGGCGACGACGCGACGACCCCCCCCCCTCCCCGGTGGGAGTTCGGCCCCCCGTCATCCTCTTTTTCGATAACCCGTCTGTAAACGTTTTATGATGTAGATACAATTGCGTTTTTCAAATTTCCGTACCCCACGCAGCGCGACGACCCCCCCCCGGTGGGAGTTCGGCCCCCCGTCATCCTCTTTTCCGATAACCCGTCTGTAAACGTTTTCTGATGTAGATACAATTGCGTTATTCAAATTTCCCTACCCCACGCAGCGCGACGACCCCCCCCGGTGGGAGTTCGGGCCCCCGTCATCCTCTATATCGATAACCCGTCTGTAAACGTTTTCTGATGTAGATACAATTGCGTTTTTCAAATTTCCGTACCCCACGCAGCGCGACGACCCCCCCCCGTGGGAGTTCGGCCCCCCGTCATCCTCTTTTCCGATAACCCGTCTGTAAACGTTTTCTGATGTAGATACAATTGCGTTATTCAAATTTCCCTACCCCACGCAGCGCGACGACCCCCCCCCGGTGGGAGTTCGGGCCCCCGTCATCCTCTTTTCCGATAACCCGTCTGTAAACGTTTTCTGATGAAGAAACAATTGCTTTTTTTCAAATTATCCGAAACCCACGCACCGCGACGACCCCACCCTCCCCGGTGGGTGTTCGGCCCCCCCTCATCCTCTTTCTCGATAACCCGCCTGTAAACGTTTTCTGATGTAGAAACAATTGCGTTTTTCAAATTTTCCGTACCCCACGCAGCGCGACGACCCCCCCCCGTGGGAGTTCGGCCCCCCGTCATCCTCTTTCTCGATAACCCGTCTGTAAACGTTTTCTGATGAAGAAACAATTGCGTTTTTGAAATTTTCCCTACCCCACCCAGCTCGACGACCCCCCACCGGTGGGAGTTCGGCCCCCCGTCATCCTCTTTTTCGATAACCCGTCTGTAAACGTTTTCTGATGTAGAAACAATTGCGTTTTTTCAAATTTTCCGTACCCCACGCAGCGCGACGACCCCCCCCCCCGGTGGGAGTTCGGCCCCCCGTCATCCTCTTTTCCGATAAACCGTCTGCAAACGTTTTCTGATGAAGAAACAATTGCTTTTTTTCAAATTATCCGAAACCCACGCAGCGCGACGACCCCACCCTCCCCGGTGGGTGTTCGGCCCCCCCTCATCCTCTTTTTCGATAACCCGTCTGTAAACGTTTTCTGATGAAGAAACAATTGCTTTTTTTCAATTTAACCGACACCCACGCACCGCGACGACCCCCCCTCCCCGGTGGGAGTTCGGCCCCCCGTCATCCTCCTTCACGATAACCCGTCTGTAAACGTTTTCTGATGTAGAAACAATTGCGTTTTTTCAAATTTTCCGTACCCCACGCAGCGCGACGACCCCCCCCCCCCCGGTGGGAGTTCGGCCCCCCGTCATCCTCTTTTCCGATAACCCGTCTGTAAACGTTTTCTGATGAAGAAACAATTGCGTTTTTGAAATTTTCCGTACCCCGCGCAGCGCGACGACCCCCCCCCCCCTCCCCGGTGGGAGTTCGGCCCCCCGTCATCCTATTTTTCGATAACCCGTCTGTAAACGTTTTCTGATGTAGAAACAATTGCTTTTTTTCAAATTTTCCGTACCCCAAGCAGCGCGACGACCCCCCCCGTGGGAGTTCGACCCGTCTGTAAACGTTTTCTGATGAAGAAATAATTGCGTTTTTTCAAATTTTCCGAAACCCACGCTCCGCGACGACCCCCCCTCCAGTGGGAGTTCGGCCCCCCGTCATCCTCTTTCTCGATAACCCGCCTGTAAACGTTTTCTGATGTAGAAACAATTGCGTTTTTCAAATTTTCCATACCCCGCGCAGCGCGACAACCCCCCCCCCCATCCCCGGCGGGAGTTCGGCCCCCCGTCATCCTCTGTTCCGATAACTCGTCTGTAAACGTTTTCTGATGTAGATACAATTGCGTTTTTCAAATTTCCGTACCCCACGCAGCGCGACCCCCCCGGTGGGAGTTCGGCCCCCCCGTCATCCTCTTTTCCGATAACCCGTCTGTAAACGTTTTCTGATGTAGATATAATTGCGTTTTTCAAATTCCCGAACCCCACGCAGCGCGACGACCCCCCCCCCGGTGGGAGTCCGGCCCCCCGTCATCCTTTTTTTTTCGATAACCCGTCTGTAAACGCTTTCTGATGTAGAGACAATTGCGTTTTTTCAAATTTTCCGCACCCCACGCAGCGCGACTACCTCCCCCCCCCGGTGGGAGTTCGGCCCCCCGTCATCCTCTTTACCGATAACCCTTCTGTAAACGTTTTCTAATGTAGAAACTATTGCGTTTTTTCAAATTTTCCGTACCCCACGCAGCGCGACGACCCCCCCCCCTCCCCGGTGGGGGACAAAAAACGTTCTCTAAAATATTATTTAAAATAAAAATACCCATTTTTAAGAAAAAATCTCCGGCGAAGCCGGAAAATTTTTGTGAACATTAGACCAGTTTTGGAAAAAATGTAGACCTCATTTAGGAGAAAAACAAAATAAGGAAAGGTGGTAAGAACTTCTTACCATCTCAAACCGAGACCGTTATTTCAAATTAATACACACTAAAACTATCCGAAACAGAATTGTATATTAGATCGACGAGTAGCCATATTCAAATCGAACAAAGTAATTTAGATATGAAAATAAATAAAAATAAAAATAACTCCTTTACAGAAAAATGTAACAACTCCAAATAAGTGCCCATAACATGAAATATGTACGTCAGTGCTTAACGTGAACAGTGGCTGAAGTACTTGCAAGTATATAACCCAACGATGAGTGTGCTCTAGCCCCATCGCCCAGCCTCACCAAAAACCCAAAATCCGGGGGGTTTGCATTTTCGGGGTGCCCTGCCCCCCTGTAAAAAATACCATGCCCCCCGTGGGCATTCGGACCCCCTCATCCTGTTTTCCGATATACCGAGCCCACGCACCTAATTCTTTTTTCAGATATATCCTTACACACACAAACCAATATAAAGAGATAGTGCTCCGTAGAAATGATAAAAATGCCCTAAACGTGCTTACAATAGATATATACGTACGTATATATGTCCTGTCTCGTTTTTTCAAACCGTTTTTCTGGCAGTTTATTCATTTTATATATTAAGCCCTCTTGAAAACGCTAAAGCGGAAAAATGCAAGAAACTAGTGGGAAAAATGCCCTAAACGGGCATGCAATGGCTAGAATAGGGAAAGAAGGAAGGGCGGAAAAATGCCAATATATACGTATATATACTTGTCAGTCGGCGCTGAAAATGGTAAGAAACTAGATTCAGCGCCGAATAGGGAAAGCAGTCGGCGCTGAAAATTATATAAACTAGATTCAGCGCCGAATAGGGAATGCAGTCGGCGATGAAAAGGATAGAAACTAGATTCAGCGCCGAATAGGGAAAGCAGTCGGCGCTGAAAATTATAGAAACTAGATTCAGCGCCGAATAGGGAATGCAGTCGCGTAGCGTGGAACAGGCACTTCCTCCGTCCATCCTATTCGCGTGAATTGCGATATATCCAGCTGAACGGTTCATTTTTCTAACAATGTTACCTTCGATACGGTAATCTCATTAACTGTGAATGGGTTTTATGCTCGTGAATTACAATATGTTGATATGAGCGCCTGCTTTCTCGTACAATTTTATCTCATACAGCAAAATTGAAACTGTTCCTGGGTTGTCTACTTTTAGACTTAGTTGAGCCTCGCGACAGTAGAATATCTACTGCGATCGCGTTTTAGTGTCCTAATATAGACAAGATTAAGATTTCGTTTTGGCACATACTTTTATTGGCTTTTCCAACACAACATTTTTAACGATCAATAACACTTTTAATTTGTTTTAGACTACTATTAAGAGCGAAATTATTAAAAGTCCAAATGCCTATCAGAGTATTCCCAGTTGGAACTAGTAATGCTAATAGACAATGTATATACTTTATGTACCTTATGCAGAAGACCTCAGCTCCGGCTTTAACTTTTTGTTACACAAACGATATTGTATCCTGCCTCATTTCAAACGCAGTATACCACGTTCTCGGGGAGTGCAGAGCAGTTCACGCGAATAGGATGGACGGAGGAAGTGCCTGTTCCACGCTACGCGACTGCATTCCCTATTCGGCGCTGAATCTAGTTTCTATAATTTTCAGCGCCGACTGCTTTCCCTATTCGGCGCTGAATCTAGTTTCTATCCTTTTCATCGCCGACTGCATTCCCTATTCGGCGCTGAATCTAGTTTATATAATTTTCAGCGCCGACTGCTTTCCCTATTCGGCGCTGAATCTAGTTTCTTACCATTTTCAGCGCCGACTGACAAGTATATATACGTATATATTGGCATTTTTCCGCCCTTCCTTCTTTCCCTATTCTAGCCATTGCATGCCCGTTTTGGGCATTTTTCCCACTAGTGTTTTAAAATTTAAATACTCTTGTTTCAGTGAAGACTGTCAGAGGCTAAGCCTGTCACCCTGTCAACTGTTGGCTGCCGCGCCCACTACGGATCCCAATTCATTTCCGGAGACACCGAATAGGTTTTTCCGGATTTCTAATTTTGTTTCTAATTTCTACCACTGGGACTTATTTTAACCGTTGTAAAGTCTTTAGCTCTGCTAACTATTTCGTTTAGATTTCAACAATTCTTAACTGATTTGCAGTTCTATTTGTGGTTATGTGTGAAGTCACGAACGAAGTATTCTGAGCCGTGTTGGAAAAGATTCTCTTGGAGAGTAATTTTTTGGCCGATTTTTAACCATCTCCGATTTTCTTCTTTTCGCATATTTTGTTCGGTTAGTATTTTAACGAGTTTTTGAAATTAAACTTAGATCTCTTACGGTTAGCGAGAGTAATTTCACCTCAAAGTGGATGTCAGCGTTTGTTAAACATAGGAAATGGGAAAAGTTTCAATTTTCTTTAGCCCTTTTCCTTGTCTAAAATTCTAACCGATGTTTTGGATACTGTTTCGAAAGTAGAAATACCTTTAAAATCCTAAGTCTCCTAAGTCTTCCCGCACTCTAACGCTATATGATATGTAGCTATGCAAACGAGTACTCCCTCATCTAGCGTGGACATTATTAGGTAGTGCGCGTCAGCGCACTACCTAGAATAGGGAAAAAAAGGCGTATTGCGGCCTCTTGGAACATAGTTTTCCCTGGTGCCGGCGGAGGAGTTGAGGTAGAGCCTTCATATTGTACCAGTAGAAACCCCTTCACGAGGGGTACATGCTGTGCAAATTTGAGCAAAATCGGCCGAGCCGTTTTTGAGATATGACAGATTCAATTTTTCAGTACACGACTTTCTCTCCATTTTTCTTTTTTCCCCCCCACCCTAGGGGTCGGAGGTCTTAGATTTCCTATACCATATGGGGTTTTTTTGAACAACTTTTTCCCCATTTTTGGGGAAATGAGTATGGAGTAGGTATGGCCCCCCAATAGGTCTGTGTACATAGCAGGATTTCGATTTTTTCGGAGATAGTTTTTTTCAAAAATGGTCAATCCTTCTGTTCAAGTAAACTAACAAGGCGGTCCGTATATGAAAATGATGCACTTATATGCGTATGTATATAATCTGGCACAATGCTCTTGCACTTCTTATTTCTATACCACAACAGTCTACAATTTTACTGTCATAATTTTATTAATATAGTCCACATTAATCTTTGTTTTGTGTTGTGGTTCTTTAATTTGTTCTACCCTTGGTGGCCAGGAACGGTTTTGAGGTTTGCTCCCACCTGGTTGCCTTGGGCCGGTGCGGATTCGCACCCAAATTTGATGGTTTTATTTAAATAATGGACATTAAATGTCGCTGTTGTGGTACTTGTGTTCTATTGTTTATGTTAACCACTTTATGAAAATCCTCCGCTTGGAGGATCTCTTATGAAAAGCTGTCATTCGCTCAGGATGACGGCACCTTATCGCAAACCCTGCGTTTACGTTAGGGTATAATCACTGATCTTTCACTGAGTACAGCTTAATTTATCACTGCTTTTGTTGTGTCTATTGTATCAATGTATATACGTATTTATGCACTAATTGTATGCGTGCTTCTAACATCACGTATGTCTGGAGTTGGTCGCCAGGGGACGAAACGACTTTTTATCTAAAAATGGGTGGTTAATTTAATCACTAAAATAACCTGATTGTAAGCCCCTGATGAGTCCCACAATCAGGTCAGTCGGGCATAACAAGGCGGTCCGTATATGAAAATGATGCACTTATATGCGTATGTATATAATCTGGCACAATGCTCTTGCACTTCTTATTTCTATACCACAACAGTCTACAATTTTACTGTCATAATTTTATTAATATAGTCCACATTAATCTTTGTTTTGTGTTGTGGTTCTTTAATTTGTTCTACCCTTGGTGGCCAGGAACGGTTTTGAGGTTTGCTCCCACCTGGTTGCCTTGGGCCGGTGCGGATTCGCACCCAAATTTGATGGTTTTATTTAAATAATGGACATTAAATGTCGCTGTTGTGGTACTTGTGTTCTATTGTTTATGTTAACCACTTTATGAAAATCCTCCGCTTGGAGGATCTCTTATGAAAAGCTGTCATTCGCTCAGGATGACGGCACCTTATCGCAAACCCTGCGTTTACGTTAGGGTATAATCACTGATCTTTCACTGAGTACAGCTTAATTTATCACTGCTTTTGTTGTGTCTATTGTATCAATGTATATACGTATTTATGCACTAATTGTATGCGTGCTTCTAACATCACGTATGTCTGGAGTTGGTCGCCAGGGGACGAAACGACTTTTTATCTAAAAATGGGTGGTTAATTTAATCACTAAAATAACCTGATTGTAAGCCCCTGATGAGTCCCACAATCAGGTCAGTCGGGCATAACAAGGCGGTCCGTATATGAAAATGATGCACTTATATATGTAATCTGGCACAATGCTCTTGCACTTCTTATTTCTATACCACAACAGTCTACAATTTTACTGTCATAATTTTATTAATATAGTCCACATTAATCTTTGTTTTGTTTTGTGGTTCTTTAATTTGCTCTGCCCTTGGTGGCCAGGAACGGTTTTGAGGTTTGCTCCCACCTGGTTGCCTTGGGCCGGTGCGGATTCGCACCCAAATTTGATGGTTTTATTTAAATAATGGACATTAAATGTCGCTGTTGTGGTACTTGTGTTCTATTGTTTATGTTAACCACTTTATGAAAATCCTCCGCTTGGAGGATCTCTTATGAAAAGCTGTCATTCGCTCAGGATGACGGCACCTTATCGCAAACCCTGCGTTTACGTTAGGGTATAATCACTGATCTTTCACTGAGTACAGCTTAATTTATCACTGCTTTTGTTGTGTCTATTGTATCAATGTATATACGTATTTATGCACTAATTGTATGCGTGCTTCTAACATCACGTATGTCTGGAGTTGGTCGCCAGGGGACGAAACGACTTTTTATCTAAAAATGGGTGGTTAATTTAATCACTAAAATAACCTGATTGTAAGCCCCTGATGAGTCCCACAATCAGGTCAGTCGGGCATAACAAGGCGGTCCGTATATGAAAATGATGCACTTATATGCGTATGTATATAATCTGGCACAATGCTCTTGCACTTCTTATTTCTATACCACAACAGTCTACAATTTTACTGTCATAATTTTATTAATATAGTCCACATTAATCTTTGTTTTGTGTTGTGGTTCTTTAATTTGAACTGGGGCAGGCCGATGGGTCTGAGGTTCGCCGAGGAGCATGGCCCCACGGCCCTAATTGCCATGGGGTATATGAATTTTGGATCTGGCCCCTGTAGTTTTCTGGCCAGGGGTCACTAGTTAACGTGTAAAAGGGGGGGTCTGGGCCTACGGAGTAGGCAGCCCTATACATAAGAGCTGCTGGGCTGAGGTTTAGTATTCGAATAGGAACCCCTATATGGTGAATCTAAAGGGCCCATTAGTTTCGCTCTAAGACCTATCCATGTGGCTGGGGGGAACCCTGATGGTGCTGGGCCCTACCGTGTCGCAACTCCAACTTTAACCTCTTCTACAGAAATATCCACAGTGAGCAGGTCTCTCTTATTTGGGATTTGGGGTGGGGTGCGGGAGCACTACAGCATAGACTATAGTAGGTTTCGCCCGGACCCCTGTGGCGCCCTGGCTAGGGGTCCGGACCGGGGACCGGGCCCAAAATGGCCAAAAATCGATTTTTCCAAAAGTGGCCAAGTTTGGTATCAAATGAAAGCCCTTGATGAGGCGAACATTTTTTGTCATTGGAGGACCCCTCCAAAGTAGACCCAGCGGCCTGTGGCGCCCCCTGACCAGGGTCCGGACCGGTCCAAAATGGTCAAAAATCGATTTTTCTAAAAGTGGCCAAGTTTGGTATCAAATGAAAGCCCTTGGTGAGGCGAACATTTTTTGTCATTGGAGGACCCCTCCAAAGTGGACCCAGCGGCCTGTGGCGCCCTGACCAGGGTCCGGACCAGTCCAAAATGGTCAAAAATCGATTTTTCTAAAAGTGGCCAAGTTTGGTATCAAATGAAAGCCCTTGGTGAGGCGAACATTTTTTGTCATTGGAGGACCCCTCCAAAGTAGACCCAGCGGCCTGTGGCGCCCTGACCAGGGTCCGGACCGGTCCAAAATGGTCAAAAATAGATTTTTCTAAAAGTGGCCAAGTTTGGTATCAAATGAAAGCCCTTGGTGAGGCGAACATTTTTTGTCATTGGAGGACCCCTCCAAAGTGGACCCAGCGGCCTGTGGCGCCCTGACCAGGGTCCGGACCAGTCCAAAATGGTCAAAAATCGATTTTTCTAAAAGTGGCCAAGTTTGGTATCAAATGAAAGCCCTTGGTGAGGCGAACATTTTTTGTCATTGGAGGACCCCTCCAAAGTGGACCCAGCGGCCTGTGGCGCCCTGACCACGGTCCGGACTGGTCAAAAATCGATTTTTTTAAAAAATTTCAATGTTTGGTATCAAATGAAAGCCCTTGGTGAGGCGAACATTTCCTCTCATTGGAGGACCCCTCCAAAGTTGCCCCAGCGGCCTGTGGCGTCATGACCAGGGTCCGGACTGGTCAAAAATCGATTTTTTTAAAAAATTTCAATGTTTGGTATCAAATGAAAGCCCTTGGTCAGGCGAACATTTCTTCTCATTGGAGGACCCCTCCAAAGTTGCCCCAGCGGCCTGTGGCGTCATGACCAGGGTCCGGACTGGTCAAAAATCGATTTTTTAAAAAATTTCAAAGTTTGGTATCAAATGAAAGCCCATAGGAGTACGGCCAACCGTCTTCCTAAGCCCTTTGTATATAAACGTTTTCTGATGCAGAAACAATTGCGTTTTTCAAATTTTCCATACCCCACGCAGCGCGACGACCCCCCACCCCCACGGTGGGAGTTCGGCCCCCGTCTTCCTGCTTTCCTATAACCCCTTTGTATATAAACGTTTTCTGATGCAGAAACAATTGGGTTTTTCAAATTTTCCGTACCCCACGCACCGCAACGACCCCCCCCCCCCCCGGTGGGAGTTCGGCCTGGCTTATTTTTACTGGGGGGATGGGGGGCCCCCATTCGAGGTTCCCCCCCCCATAAATTTTTACCTCCCCCCCATAAGCCAAAAAATTGCCAGATTTCACCTTTTTTACCCTAAATTTTCAAAAATTTTTCCGGCTTCGCCGGAATTTTAACGAAATTTTCGCTAATTTAGCGTAAAAACACCTAAAATTAGTCATTCTTTAGCGATTTTTGGCAATTTTTACACAAAAAAACGTAAAAATTTGCAAAGCTTTTTCCAAAAGTATGCCCCCCCACTTTTGGTGATCCCAACCCATCGATGGGGGGGGGGGCAACTTTGAGCCACCCCCATATCGCCCCCATCACAAATTTTGGCCTAAAAATAAGCCAGTCGGCCCCCCCTCATCCTGTTTTCCGGAAAACCTTTACGAAACGTAACGTTTTCTGATGCAGAAACAATTGCGTTTTTTCAAATTTTCCGTACCCCACGCACAGCAACGACCTCCCCCCCGTGGGAGTTCGGCCCCCCGTCATCCTGTTTTCCGATAGCCCGTCTGGAAGCGTTTTCTGATGCAGAAACAATTGCGTTTTTTCAAATTTTCGGAACCCCACGCACCGCGACGACCCCCCCCCCCCGGTGGGAGTTCGGCCCCCCGTTTTCCTGTTTTCCGGAAAACCTTTACTAAACGTAACGTTTTCTGATGCAGAAACAATTGGGTTTTTCAAATTTTCCGTACCCCACGCACAGCAACGACCCCCCCCCGGTGGGAGTTCGGCCCCCCGTCATCCTGTTTTCCGAGAACCCGTCTGCAAGCGTTTTCTGATGCAGAAACAATTGCGTTTTTTCAAATTTTCCGAACCCCAAGCACCGCCACCACCCCACCCCCCCCCCCCCCCCCCCGGTGGGAGTTCGGCCCCCCGCCATCCTGTTTTCCGATAGCCCCTCAGTAAACGTTTTCTGATGCAGAAACAATTGCGTTTTTCAAATTTTCCGTACCCCACGCACCGCGTCGACCCCCCCCCCCCGGTGGGAGTTCGGCCCCCCGTCTTCCTGTTTTCCGGAAAACCTTTACTAAACGTAACGTTTTCTGATGCAGAAACAATTGGGTTTTTCAAATTTTCCGTACCCCACGCACCGCAACGACCCCCCCCCCGGTGGGAGTTCGGCCTGGCTTATTTTTACTGGGGGGATGGGGGGCCCCCATTCGAGGTTCCCCCCCATAAATTTTTACCTCCCCTCCATAAGCTAAAAAATTGCCAGATTTCACCTTTTTTACCCTAAATTTTCAAAAATTTTTCCGGCTTCGCCGGAATTTTAACGAAACTTTCGCTAAGCGTAAAAACACCTAAAATTAGTCATTCTTTAGCGATTTTTGGCAATTTTTACACAAAAAACGTAAAAATTTGCAAAGCTTTTTCCAAAAGTATGCCCCCCCACTTTTGTTGAGCCCCCCCCACTGATGGGGGGGGGGGGGGCAACTTTGAGCCCCCCCCATATCGCCCCCCTCACAAATTTTGGCCTAAAAATAAGCCAGTCGGCCCCCCGTCATCCTGTTTTCCGGAAAACCTTTACGAAACGTAACGTTTTCTGATGCAGAAACAATTGCGTTTTTCAAATTTTCCGTACCCCACGCACAGCAACGACCTCCCCCCCCGTGGGAGTTCGGCCCCCCGTCATCCTCATTTCCCATAGCCCCTCTGTAAACGTTTTCTGATGCAGAAACAATTGCGTTTTTTCAAATTTTCGGAACACCACGCACCGCGACGACCCCCCCCCCCCCCCCGGTGGGAGTTCGGCCCCCCGTTTTCCTGTTTTCCGGAAAACCTTTACTAAAGGTACCGTTTTCTGATGCCGAAAAAATTGCGTTTTTCAAATTTTCCGCACCCCACGCCCAGCAACGACCCCCCCCCGGTGGGAGTTCGGCCCCCCGTCATCCTGTTTTCCGAGAACCCGTCTGCAAGCGTTTTCTGATGCAGAAACAATTGCGTTTTTTCAAATTTTCCGAACCCCACGCAGCGCGACGACCCTTCCCCGCCCCCCCCCCGGTGGGAGTTCGGCCCCCCGCCATCCTGTTTTCCGATAGCCCCTCAGTAAACGTTTTCTGATGCAGAAAAAATTGCTTTTTTCAAATTTTCCTTACCCCCCGCACCGCCTCCCCCCCCCCCCCCCCCGGTGGGAGTTCGGCCCCCCGTCTTCCTGTTTTCCGGAAAACCTTTACTAAACGTAACGTTTTCTGATGCAGAAACAATTGGGTTTTTCAAATTTTCCGTACCCCACGCACCGCAACGACCCCCCCCCCCGGTGGGAGTTCGGCCTGGCTTATTTTTATGGGGGGATGGGGGGCCCCCATTCGAGGTTCCCCCCATAAATTTTTACCTCCCTCCATAAGCTAAAAAATTGCCAGATTTCACCTTTTTTACCCTAAATTTTCAAAAATTTTTCCGGCTTCGCTGGAATTTTAACGAAACTTTCGCTAAGCGTAAAAACACCTAAAATTAGTCATTCTTTAGCGATTTTTGGCAATTTTTACACAAAAAACGTAAAAATTTGCAAAGCTTTTTCCAAAAGTATGCCCCCCCCACTTTTGGTGAGCCCCCCCCCATCGATGGGGGGACAACTTTGAGCCCCCCCCATATCGCCCCCCCCATAAATTTTGGCCTAAAAATAAGCCAGTCGGCCCCCCCGTCGTCCTGTTTTCCGGAAAACCTTTACTAAACGTTTTCTGATGCAGAAACAATAGCGTTTTTCTTATTGCCCG
The DNA here is from genome assembly GCA_030248195.1 of Trissonchulus latispiculum. Lineage (NCBI taxonomy): Eukaryota > Metazoa > Nematoda > Enoplea > Enoplida > Ironidae > Trissonchulus > Trissonchulus latispiculum. The sequence goes on along the minus strand of JASAND010029567.1, from coordinate 11,884 downwards.
TTCCCCACGCAGAGCGACGACCCCCCCCCCCGGTGGGAGTTCGGCCCCCCGTCATCCTCTTCTCCGATAGCCCCTCTGTATATAAACGTTTTCTGATGCAGAAAAAATTGCGTTGTTTCAAATTTTTCGAACCCTACGCACTGCGACGACCACACCACCCGGTGGGAGTTCGGCCCCCCGTCTTCCTGTTTTCCGGAAAACCTTTACTAAACGTAACGTTTTCTGATGCAGAAACAATTGGGTTTTTCAAATTTTCCGTACCCCACGCACAGCAACGACCCCCCCCCCGTGGGAGTTCGGCCCCCCGTCATCCTCTTTTCCGATAGCCCCTCTGTAAACGTTTTCTGATGCAGAAAAAATTGCGTTGTTTCAAATTTTCGGAACACCACGCACCGCGACGACCCCTCCCCCTGGCAGTTCGGCCCCCCGTCTTCCTGTTTTCCGGAAAACCTTTACTAAACGTTTTTTGATGCAGAAAAAATTGCGTTGTTTCAAATTTTTCGAACCCCACGCACTGCGACGACCACCCCACCCGGTGGGAGTTTCGGTCCCCCGTCATCCTCTTTTCCGATAGCCAGCCCCTCTGTAAACGTTTTCTGATGCTGAGACAATTGCGTTTTTTCAAATTTTCCGTACCTCACGCACTGCGACGACCCCCCCCCCTGGTGGGAGTTCGGTCCCCCGTTATCCTATTTTCCGATAGCCCCTCTGTAAACGTTTTCTGATGCTGACACAATTGCGTTTTTTCAAATTTCCCCTACCCCACGCAGCGCGACGACCCTCCCCCCTGTAGGAGTTCGGCCCTCCCCTCATCCTGTTTTCCGATAGCCCCTCTGTAAACGTTTTCTGATGCAGAAATAATTGCGTTTTTTCAAATTTTCCGTACCCCATGCACCGCAACGACCCCCCCCCCAGTGGGAGTTCGGCCCCCCTCTTCCTGTTTTCCGGAAAACCTTTACTAAACGTAACGTTTTCTGATGCAGAAACAATTGGGTTTTTTCAAATTTTCCGTACCCCACGCACCCCGGTGGAAGTCGGCCCCCCGTCATCCTGTTTTCCGGAAAACCTTTACTTAAACGTAACGTTTTCTGATGCAGAAACAATTGCGTTGTTTCAAATTTTCCGTACCCCACGCACCGCAACGACCCGCCCCCCCGTGGGAGTTCGGCCCCCCGTCATCCTCTTTTCCGATAGCCCCTCTGTAAACGTTTTCTGATGCAGAAACAATTGCGTTTTTTCAAATTTTCGGAACACCACGCACCGCGACGACCCCTCCCCGTGGGAGTTCGGCCCCCCGTCTTCCTGTTTTCCGGAAAACCTTTACTAAACGTTTTCTGATGCAGAAACAATTGCGTTTTTTCTTATTGCCCGTTCCCCACGCAGAGCGACGACCCCCCCCGGTGGGAGTTCGGCTCCCCCGTCATCCTCTTCTCCGATAGCCCCTCTGTAAACGTTTTCTGATGCAGAAAAAATTGCGTTGTTTCAAATTTTTCGAACCCCACGCACTGCGACGACCACCCCACCCGGTGGGAGTTTCGGTCCCCCGTCATCCTCTTTTCCGATAGCCAGCCCCTCTGTAAACGTTTTCTGATGCTGACACAATTGCGTTGTTTCAGATTTTCCGCACCACACGCACCGCGACGCCCCCCCCCCCCGGTGGGAGTTTGGCCCCCCCCTCATCCTGTTTTCCGATAGCCCCTCTATAAACGTTTTCTGATGCAGAAACAATTGCGTTTTTTCAAATTTTCCGTACCCCACGAACCGCGACGACCCCCCCCCCCTCGGTGGGAGTTCGGCCCCCCTTCTTCCTGTTTTCCGGGAAACCTTCACTAAACGTAACGTTTTCTGATGCAGAAACAATTGCGTTTTTCAAATTTTCCGTATCCCGCGCACCGCAACGACCCCCCCGTGGGAGTTCGGCCCCCCGTCATCCTCTTTTCCGATAGCCCCTCTGTAAACGTTTTCTGATGCAGAAACAATTGCGTTTTTTCAAATTTTCGGAACACCACGCACCGCGACGACCCCTCCCCCTGGCAGTTCGGCCCCCGTCTTCCTGTTTTCCGGAAAACCTTTACTAAACGTTTTTTGATGCAGAAACAATTGCGTTTTTCTTATTGCCCGTTCCCCACGCAGAACGACGACCCCCCCCCACCGGTGGGAGTTCGGCCCCCCGTCATCCTCTTCTCCGATAGCCCCTCTGTAAACGTTTTCTGATGCAGAAAAAATTGCGTTGTTTCAAATTTTTCGAACCCCACGCACTGCGACGACCACCCCCCCCCTGGTGGGAGTTCGGTCCCCCGTCATCCTATTTTCCGGTAGCCCCTCTGTAAACGTTTTCTGATGCTGACACAATTGCGTTTTTTCAGATTTCCCGGTCCCCACGCTGCGCGACGACCCCCCCCCGGTAGGAGTTCGGCCCCCCCCTGTAGGAGTTCGGCCCCCCCCCCTCATCCTAACCCCTCTGGAAACGTTTTCTGATGAAGAAACAATTGCGTTTTTAGAAATTTTCCGTACCCCACACACCGCGATGACCCCGATGTTCTCTTTTCAGATAAACCCTTACACACACACACAAGTCAATATCATAGGGGTCGCGGCAGCGACCCCTATAATATGTGAAAAGTGGCTGGAGACAGTGAAAATAAGCCGCAGAAGCTGCGCAAAATCCTGCGCAGATCCTGCGCAGATTTCATGCGCAAATTGTAGAGCACATCGAGTTTAGTATGTCGGTTCAGAAGTTTCACCGGCCCCGTATCACTTTACCGTTAAAAAGTTGCGCCCCGGACCGGTTATGGCGGCGATGTTTTTTTTTTCCGGTTTCTCCTATTTGATGGTTGTATTGTACATAATGTTCGCCGCTTTCACGTGATCTGCAGCGGTGGGCCAACCCTAAAGGGCTATGGGGTCTAGTAGTACCTCTAAAGAATTTAAGAATCACAACTTTTTGTGCCGCAGCTGCGCCACAGCGTTGCAGTGGCGCCGCAAAGTCGGCTCATAGCGAAAAGTGACCATTTTTGTGGTCGTCGCTCAGGTCTAACGATACGAGCTGGAGCAGATTTCTTTTTATATTCAGAAATTACACATATTGAACCAACTAACGGTCCAGGTTGCGTTTCTCTATCACTTCCCTAGCGACCACAGTGGCCCGTCAAAGATGGCGAAAATTCGAAAGCTCAAATCTTCCATACAACGGTTTTCTGGCACGGAGAATCGATTCCCGCAGTCAGTTTTACCGTCAGACCCACCCATCTTGCTGGGCTGGTTCCACTTTGCCGTCGGGAGGGTCAAGTCGGAAACCGCTTCCTGGAGGTCCATAGTAGTATTTACCTGGCTTTCCAAAAATTTGTCTATAGGGGTTTTCTGGTGCGCCCAGCTCATTCCCGGTTTCCTTTTTGGCGTAGGACTCATCCATCTTGCTGTGCTGGTTCCACTTGCCGTCTGGAGGGTCATGTCGGAAACCGCTTCCTGGAGGTCCATAGTAGGCTCTACCTGGCCTCTCAAAACTTTGTCTATAGGGGGTTTTCTGGTGTGCCCAGCTCATTCCCGGTATCCGTTTTGCCGTCCGACGTACCTATTTTGCTGGGCTGGTTCCACTTTGCCGTTTGAAGGGTCAGTCGGGTGGGGGGTCAAGTGGTCGAAAATAAAATTTTTCAAAAGTGGTCAAATTTGGTACCAAATGAAAGCCCTAAGCGAGCTGAGCAACTTTTGTCATAGAACTGCATGCTCAAAGTGGCTGTAGAGTGCTGTGGTGGGGTGGGGTGGGGGACTTAGGCGATTTTCGGTCTAAAATGAACGTTTTCAAACGTGGTCAATTTTGGTACCACATGAACGCCCTAAGCGCGCTGAGCAACTTTTGTCATAGAACGGCATGCCCACCGTGGCTGTAGTGTGCTGTGGTGGGGGGGGGGTGGGGACTTAGGCGATTTTCGGTCAAAAATGAAAGTTTTCAAAAGTGGTCAAATTTGGTACCAAATGAAAGGCCTGAGCGAGCTGAGCAACTTTTGTCATAGAACTGCATGCTCAAAGTGGCTGTAGAGTGCTGTGGTGGGGTGGGGTGGGGACTTAGGCGATTTTCGGTCAAAAATGAAAGTTTTCAAAAGTGGTCAAATTTGGCACCAAATGAAAGCCCTAAGCGAGCTGAGCAACTTTTGTCATAGAACTGCATGCTCAAAGTGGCTGTAGAGTGCTGTGGTGGGGTGGGGTGGGGACTTAGGCGATTTTCGGTCAAAAATGAAAGTTTTCAAAAGTGGTCAAATTTGGTACCAAATGAAAGCCCTAAGTGAGCTGAGCAACTTTTGACATGGAACCATCCACCAATATTTGCTGTGCCAAATAACGTCACGTGCCCATGAAACTTTTGTCTTTACTTCTTCAACCGGAATTTAAAGGATATATATACCTATTTATATTTATTATATATTTAAAGGATATTTAAAGGATATATATATACGATACAGCCAACACACACATATTATCCTCTTTTGTGCGGAGCATTTTTGTTACTTGTAAAGAGATAGTGCTCCGTTCAAATGATAAAAATGCCCTGAACGTGCTTACAATAGATATGTACGTACATATATATATGTATATACGTCCTATCTGGTCTTTTCAAATCGTTTTTATTGCAGTTTATTCATTTTATATATTAAGCCCTCGAAGAAAAACGCTAAAGCGGAAAAATGCAAGAAACTAGTGGGAAAAATGCCCTAAACGGGCATGCAATGGCTAGAATAGGGAAAGAAGGAAGGGCGGGAAAATGCCAATATATATTATACGTATATATACTTGACAGTCGGCGCTGAAAATGGTAAGAAACTAGATTCAGCGCCGAATAGGGAAAGCAGTCGGCGCTGAAAATGATAGAAACTAGATTCAGCGCCGAATAGGGAATGCAGTCGGCGATGAAAATGATAGAAACTAGATTCAGCGCCGAATAGGGAATGCAGTCGGCGATGAAAAGGATAGAAACTAGATTTAGCGCCAAATAGGGAAAGCAGTCCGGTAGCGTGGAACAGGCAATTCCTCCGTCCATCCTATTCGCGTGAACTGCGACAGCTAGATCCGAACGATAAATTTTGCATCTATTCAGACTTTGAGTAGCAAATCGGCTGCATAACTAACTGCATAACTGCACTGAACATATATAACTTTTCAAGTTCTGTAGTCAACACCTGTAGCTTTATTTGCGACAAAAAAATTATGATAAATTTAAGTTCAGTTATTGTTTAAATTTCTTGATGAAGTAATATCGCGTTATCCAAAAAGTTTTATGAACACTGTGCACAAATCTCATCAAGCTGTTTTTGAATACACTTCAGAGCGTAATAATTTGTATATATATACAATTATTCTTTACAGTTCGTTTCCAGCAGTAACACACATATATATATACTCGCGTTTATACTGTACTGTTTATATACCGAAAACTGCGAAAAAGGATTCTACGACTGAAGCTAGTTACTGAAGATAGCAACAAAGTATCAACATTAGCAGTAATTCATTCAGACTTTGTATTTATGACACTCGTTTCTGCTAAGTAGGTTTTGCTCTCCTGCGCGCAATAGAGTAATGGGAAAATCTCAGGAAGCACGTTCCGCAGCATTCCAGAGCAGTTCACGCGAATAGGATGGACGGAGGAATTGCCTGTTCCACGCTACCGGACTGCTTTCCCTATTTGGCGCTAAATCTAGTTTCTATCCTTTTCATCGCCGACTGCATTCCCTATTCGGCGCTGAATCTAGTTTCTATCATTTTCATCACCGACTGCATTCCCTATTCGGCGCTGAATCTAGTTTCTATCATTTTCAGCGCCGACTGCTTTCCCTATTCGGCGCTGAATCTAGTTTCTTACCATTTTCAGCGCCGACTGTCAAGTATATATACGTATAATATATATTGGCATTTTTCCGCCCTTCCTTCTTTCCCTATTCTAGCCATTGCATGCCCGTTTAGGGCATTTTTCCCACTAGTTTTTTATATACGTAGATATTTTAAAATTTATTTATTTAGTATATTAATTCGTTTATTTATTTATTTCCTTTTTTCTGATTTAGTGTCATCTATTTTCGTCACTACTGCACGGTCCAGTCTCGCCGCTACTGCAGCATGGTCAGACGGCTGCGTGCTGCAGCGCACCAACAGCACCAGTCTGCCCCGAAAGTGCAGCACGCAGACCGGGAAGTCGCCTTTCAGCCCCCAGACTTTGACCCATCCACTGTCGATGAAAGTCTTCTACTGCGATATCGGCTTTCGTCTGCCGCTTCTGCTGCTGCCGCTGCTGGTTCTTCGCAGACCACACGCCGTGCCCATCAGCTGGCAATTTCCAGTGTTCAGCTGCCAGCAGATATTTTTGGTACGGAGAGATGAAGCTTTTTTGAGGGAAGGGCCAAGGGGGGTAGGGTTGGGTTTTAAGGTTTTTGGAATCTTTTTTTTGGGAAAATTTGTTTAAAAAATGGTTTCTTTGATGTCTGCTGTCTAATGGAATAAGGTAAGAGGTAAAGGTAGCCCCCCGGAGAATTCTCCTAACCTTATCAGGGTCTAGCGTGTGTCGGTGCTCATCCCCGGATACAGAGCCCTTGAGCGAGGAGTGTCACCTCGAATGATGACTACAACCGCGGAGCAGGTTTTTTTGGTTTTCGGATTTGCGTCAACCTTGCGTCCCGATAAATTTAAGTTGCGTCCCGTTAAGAAATTTTGCGCCTTACCACTCGGCCGTCACTCGTCACGTACGTAAGCATAAAGTGAGGCCCGGACAATGGTTTTAAATTGCCACCTTTCGTGAGAGGCAGAAACACTGAGTCTGACTCAAGTATTTTGGAGTTTAGGAATAACAGCGTCAAAAGTTTTATAATATATATGTTTTATTTTTGTTTTGAACGCTAGTTTTACAGTAATTTTATTAATTTTCACGTTTTTACGTTTCTGAAATTCTTTTAGAGGATTGCTACATTTTCAAGGGCAAAGACTATGATGGGAAACGTAATCGCACCGTTGGCGGTCTCCCGTGTTTGCCTTGGAAGGATCAAGTAATTAAATAGTAATTAAATAAAGATCAAGTAATTAAATAGTAATTAACCTGGTTTTGAAATTGGCTTTTCTGAACTGCCGTGCGTATGTAGATTTATTTGTGGGCATGTGTAGTTTTCTGTGAGGGCGGATTTGGGGTTTGGGTGTGACCGTTCAAAGCAAAAGTTAAATTTTTAGTTTAAATTCATTTTAAAAGTCGACCGGCGGTACGGTAATCCAGATAATTAGAAAAGCAAAATTCATCTATTTTTGTTTGTTTTGTGCTAATTTTGCATTTCTCTTTCAGTGTAATATACGTTATAGTTTTAGAGACATCAAATTTTTTTCTTGTGTCCAAATGTTGCCCATAAAAGCCTACCTATAGCAACAGCTCCTAGAGGGCTTCTGATGGATCTAACTAAACTCTAAATAACTAAATAAATTAGTAATTATCAATAATTTGAGTTTTAGTGCTATTCTACCCTGATTCCACACATGAGACAGTTTGAAAACTACTGTCGGAATCCGCAAGACGTTCATGACCGACCCTGGTGCTATGTTGACGATGAAACTCTGCAGTGGGACTATTGCGATGTACCAGCCTGCGATTTTGGTATATACACAAACAACTTTTTTCATAATAATTCAGACAAAGTTGTCATAGGTCGGTGTTTTTAAGTCAGTGAAAATTTAGTCAGAGATTTAAAATTTCAATTTAAATTCACAATTAAAAGTATTGTTCGGCTCTGCCTTCACCACCCCTCTTCGCCACCCTTTGGTGTGTCTCCCATACATAGATGACAATTTTCTGCAATTTTGGTTTGAATTAAATTGCTACGAAATTATTAAGCCCGGTTTATACTTGTCCGTTTGTCCGTTTGGGCGTTTGGGCCTTTGTCCGTTTGGGCGTAGACTCAATTGAAATGAAGTTGTCCGTTTGTCCGTATGGAGGTGTCCGTTTGGGCGTAAGAAAAGTTGAGCAGTGTTGAACATTTTCTTACGCCCAAATGCCCAAACGGACAGACGGCTAAACGGACAAGTATAAACCGGGCTTTAGATATTATTACATTATCTATCTATTTTGTAGTCATCACAACTCTTTATCTTCGATTGGATTTTTTCTAGTAATGTTACCCTCACATCTCTTTACGTGTGGTCAGCCGTAAAAATATGCTCTGCTCACATGTCTAGGTGACTTTAACTTTAGGCTGATTTTAGCTTCCAATGCAAAACTGCCGATATTTCCGGAAAAGATTGCATCCGGTGGTGATGACAGCGTCAGTGCTTTGGATCCGGTTTTGCCCGAAACCGGAACCACGGGATTCCCGGGAAATTTCCCGGGTGCCCGTGTTTCCGTGCTGACCCGTGCTCTGTCCTTTGTGCTGGGTCTACTGACCCTGATTGCACTGTGCTGTTGCTGCTATGCCGGTGCTGTGCGCTGTGGTCACTGTAAGGTGGTCACTCATCAGGTCAAAGCAGTGGACAGTCTGACTGCAGACCCGGCCGCTTCGGTTTGCTACTCCCTGAAGGGCGGCGGTAGCAGCTCCTATGGGGACCCTTTTGACGGTGCTGCGGGGGGTCTTTCGACCCCCACATTTGCTGGGGGTAAACTGTATCGACACGCGTCGGCTAATGCGTCCAGAACCCTCCTACGTACCACCCAGTCCAGCGTGTCGCTGACGCTGACGCTGACCTGGAATGAGACCTACTGTGTGCAGACCCCTCACGATCCTCTGGTGACGGCTTTGTCGGAGGTAGGAGAGTTTGGAGATTTTCTTCCGGGGGGTTCTTTGTTTAGGGGTTTAGGCTGGCAAAACCTATGCTTAAAATTTTTGGGTTTTTGGAATTTAACAGTACTGAAATCTATTTAATTATAGTATTGGATTATCGTCTTAATATCAGATGTCTTTGAGTGAATTGTTTTTAATAAATTTTTGGCTTGAATAGCATTTATTATTGTTGCTGACTTTGTGTGGTCTTAATCTTTGTTTTTTGCAATTGCGTTAAATGTTTTGGTTTTAGCTGGAATGTTCTCGCAATTCTCTGAAATATATAAGAAATTTGGGACAGGGTGCCTTCAGTGAAGTGTTCCTGGCCGAATGCAGAAACTCTGCCTTGCCTGGTGTGAACATAAATAGTTACTTAGATTTATTAATTAATACACGGCGTGATTTACTCGGGTTTAATTTAAAAAATAAATACACATTTAATTAATTGTGTAATAATGAGGATTAAGGATTGTGTTAATTTTATCTCTTTAGAGCTAAACTCATTAAACTATCTGCGCGAAAAGGCCCTTAGTTACTTGATGATATTATTATAATGAACGTGATATTTCTGCGACTCAGTTTTAGCGATGCTACTACTGTTAGACAACGTTGTCGCAGAATAAAAATTTTTATTTGGAGCGGGGCACGTATATATGAGGACCTGCATTTAGGCAATTTAAATTTCCGAAGTGTAGTACAATAGTTTACTTAGATATACAATTGGTTTAAATTTTCCCTACTCCGATTAGTGGAATACGTATATTTTGTTTGCAAGGGTAGCAGGGATTTCAGCAATTTGATTGACTGGTCCCGACAAGGAGGTTAATTTGAATGAAATCTTGGTATCCCTTTGTGGGTCAGTTTTTTAATTCTAGTCGAACCCCTAATATAAGGCTAAGTCTTGTGGCTTACTCTTTCTCAAGCTTCTTTTTTCTTCGTCTGTTTATTTATAGTAGTAGCTGCTAATTAATAAATTTTGAATCAGTCTTTGATTAGATATGAATTACTGATAGTTAGAAAAGCAATCATTTGAATGATTTTTTTCAGGTTGCTCAGACTTCGAATGGGTTGCAGTGAAAACGCCAAAACTAGGCGCCCTAGGGAACTATAGCAAGGAAAAGTTGAATGAAGCAACTGCTCTGACTACGGATAAAGCCGTTCAAGCCTTAATGAACGAGGCCCATGTTTTGCTGCAGAATTCTCACTCAAATATTATCAAAATGTTTGGTAAGACCGTATAGCAACTCTAAACTCATTAATAAGTTAGTTAATGTATTTTTATTTCCTAAATTTGCGGTTTAAACTATTTTTCTTAAAACAAAAGTTTTGGGTGGCTAATTTGGCTTTTTTAGTTTCCTGTACGGTCTGATTTAAAATTTAAAATCATAATTTGTTTTTAATATTTTTCCTAGTTTTCTTGAAATTATAATTTACTAATAATAATAAAACTAGTGACATGGTTTTCTTGTCTGATGGCATTGTTTTGCAGGAGTTTGCATGCAGGGCCATCCGAAGTGTCTGATCTTTGAATGGCTCTGCTATGGGGATCTGAAAGACTATCTGAGACATTGCTGTCCTAAGTCAGGCTCCAGGAATACCGGCCTTCTGTCTGAGAATAGTGTGGTGTAAGTATTTGCTGGTGGGCTTAGGGCATTCTGTCTTTGGGCCTTTTCAAGAAAGGGTAGAGTAGAGCTAAAATTAACTCGATCCTTTTCATGAAAGAGTTAAAAGTGGGAAGCTCAAGCTTGAATGGAGCTCTTGAATTGGTACCTATCGTTCTAACATTTTCTCTTAAAATGCTTTCTCGTTTAACCCTGCAGGCGAGTTAGAATGCACTGTTTAACTCTTTTAACCCTGTGCGCGAAAAGGATTGAGTTAATTTTAACCCATTTAACTCGTTTATCTCGCTGCGCGAAAAGCCCCCCTCCAAACGTATAGAAAACTGAAGTCTGACACAAAAATATGTGCGCAAAAACTGTGATCACTTCGACAGGCATTTACAATTCAACCAGAGACCCCCCATAACATTTATATTGAACTGGTTCACCAGTTACAAGTACTCTATTTTTTACAGCCACCTCACCCCGGTCGGTACTCCGGTTAGGGGTAGTGCCAGCTTACAACGTATACATTTTTGAGGGAAGAGGGATGCTGCCACTGAATAATTGCCACAGCAATTACCCGGGGTGTTCTATAAGACTATCAGGTGGACGTAATGGAGGTTCTGTGTTGGCTCCACCTGACGGTTCGATCATCCCTTGACAATCTCTGTAAATTTCCCAGGAGGGATGTGAAATGGGCGTTGGAGCTGATTTTTTGCAAGCTCTAGACTTGACATGATCCTCCACCTATAGCATAACGCAGTAAGAGGCTCTAATCTATTATTGCTTATAGCTTATCTGTCTATAAATTTTTAGCTATGACCGCAGTGAACTGAGCTTTCCAGATCTGCTGCGACTGTCACAGCAGGCTGCCGCTGCCCTGACCTTTCTGGCCGGCTCTGACTGGGTCCATCGGGACCTGGCGGCCAGAAATTGTCTGATTGGACGAAATCTGCAGCTGAAACTGTCGGATTTCGGCCTGTGTCGACGTCTCTGTCCCACCACTGGACTATATAGAGGTATAGCACTGACTAAACTTGGGGGAAGGTGACAGGGTTTGTTTTAGGCTAAAAAAAGTGGGGGTGTTCGGTCCGAAAGTGGAGGGAGGAATAAAATGGTGTAAAAATGTCAAAAATACAGTAAAATAGCCTGTTGTCTGCACATACTGCTATAACTCTGTTAAAAAAAGTGCTCAAAAATTAAGTGTGAGTACCAAAATATACGATTTTTGACCAAAAACTTCCGGCAAGGCCGGAATATTTTTGAAACTTTTGACCAAACATCCTTTAAATTTGGTATTTTCTGGGCACCTTATAGTTAGTGGGGGAAGCCCGAAAAAGTGGGGGCGGGGGAACCTAAAAACAGGGGGCGGCCCCCGCCTCTCCCCACCCCAGTAAAGTAAACCCAGGGTGAACAAACTGTGTGTGTTACTTGGTTGACTTTCGTCTGGAAAAGAAACCCATGTACCATGAAATGTTTCCGTTTGCATTTACTAAGCTGTTGTTTTTG